>JAEUBB010000288.1:0-17536 GCA_018257885.1 Parmelia sp. 050094
TATGCTAGGGCAACCCCCCCCCCCCCCCCACCCTTTCCAATATGCAGTGAGCAGCAGCCACATGCAGCTCAGGCCAATAGAGTATCAACATCACGCAAGGCTGAATTGAGGAGGGGTAAGAATGTGGAAATCGGAGCCTCGTTCTCAGCTTTGTGTTTTCGTCACACGTACCAGCCTTGTTTCTCGTTCTTTTGGATACGTGTTCTTCTCTTAGATCATCTCTTCATTCAGACAGCGACACATCTCTTCTCCATTCTTCCCTGCAGTCGGCAGTGAGATATTGGTCTTTCAAGTCCCTCTTCATCTTCATCAGTATCGAACCTACAGCATACTGTCAAACGTGTCTAGTCCTTTCCATGCATATGTACCTAGCCGTGTTGCCTAGTCCTTTATCAGATAGATCTCTTTATCAGGCCATAGATTATATACCTACAGGCCTTCTCCATAGAACGTTATGCTTTTGCTATCACAACTGCTGCACCACCTTTGAGAGGTTATGAGCTTCCGGTTGACGCTGTGATTGACAATTCAACGACGCATCAAACAATACGACCCCATAGGGGAGACCACACCACACCATAACCAGACCCCAATACGCCACCTTGGCCACGACGGGATACAAAAACAAGACCCTAAAAGGGAGACCACAACGACCCCAGGATAGAGGGGAGACAACACTACAATCAAAACACCAAACCATAAACCAACCCACATCCACAACTAACCATGCCTAACGGAGGCCACGACCTAGAAACTATCCCAAACACCACACCCATCACCCCCACAACAGAAGAACTGGAGCACCTCAAGCAGCTCCGGGCCCAGGGCAAACAGCCAGACGAGAAACCCAAGAAACCATTCAAATTCAAATTCAAATTCAATATGCCCTCATCAACGGCAACTATTCCAACACTTAAGGGAGCATCCAATTGGGATCGCTGGTATCAAACAGTGTACGGCCTTTGTCAGACAGCCGGTATACACCACATTCTTACTGGAAAGATAACTCCGTCGGAGGATAATGATGAGGAGAACGAATAGAAGAGAGCAAACTCTTAGATCGAGGGTAACATTCGTATATCTCTTGAGTCTGGGGGACACACACATATCGCCGAGGTTCACGGGACATACAACATAATCAAGGCACTTGAGAGTGCCTACAAATCTAAAGGATACACCTTACGAGAAGTACTCTAAAGGACCATTAGTCGTACCAATCTTAAGGACTACAAATCAATTACTCAATACGTTAAGACCATCAAACAAGCCAGAACGAAACTCGCTAAACTTAGATACACATATACGTAGGAAATCACAACATCCTTCCTCCATAGACTGCCAAAATCGTACGAGTCATTTATAGAGATCATTCTCAACAGCCGTGGCAAGAATTCCAATGGCAAACTACTAGAACCAGACTTTAACAGTATCGTAAAGCAACTACTTAATCGAGAACGACGTCAGAAATTGACATCCAATGACGATAACAACAAGGTACTCATAGCCAGAAACAACAACAATACCAAGCCACCTTGTAAAGAATGTGGCAACATTCACGGGAAGATGTATTTCTTCGAGCAACAGGATCAAGCCCCAGGCTGATAGCTAGAACGCAACAAGGATCGACTCGAGGATTACAACAAGAAGACGAAGAAGAACGAGAAAAGGGAGAGATCATGCTAGATACTGAGAGAGATCACGGCCTAGGGGAGTTAGAATAGAGGCGTCTTACATACATTAGCTATAACTAGCCAGGGGGAGTGTCAAACGTGTCTAGTCCTTTCCATGCATATGTACCTAGCCGTGTTGCCTAGTCCTTTATCAGATAGATCTCTTTGTCAGGCCATGGGTTATATACCTACAGGCCTTCTCCATAGAACGTTATGCTTTTGCTATCACAACTGCTGCACCACCTTTGAGACATACTAGCGCAAAAGGAATCAAGAGCTCATGGGCTTGCTCTACATCATCTGCCCCAAGATATTATCACGCAGCTTCCAAGCCTAAAGGACTTGACATAAAGCATCAAGACATGGCGGATCTGACTGTTTGTAGAATTTGCCGATGCAACGTCGATTCATCATCTTTTTGTTCTGCTTGTGGCCATAACTTTTGCGAAAAATGTTGGGGCACGCAAATCGCCCATCAGGACGGAAGTATGGCTGATGTGCGACATGAAAGGTCAGATCCAGAGATTACAAAACGTCTGCAGAATATCTTGACACCCGCTACAAACCCCGATACACAGAAGCAGTTACATTTGGAAGATTCAGAGACAACCTGGCTCAGATACGTCAGAAGCCCTCTTCAAGAGCCAGAGCTTCAAGAGGATGCCAGGTACAAGAAGCTCATGCAAGACAGCTTCACCCAAGAGTGGACAGAGCGTTGGCCTCAACTTGTCTCGTTCATCGGGCAAACTGGTAAGGAATCGGAACAAATTTGCTTGCCATTGACTAATTCATGTAGGAGACGGAAAAAGCACTGTCATAAAGATGTTGATCGAGTCACAACAGATAAGCGCAGGTCGGTTAGCTGATGAATTCCCAACCCCTGTTGTCGGCGGCATTGGGACCAGCATACCAACCTCGGCCGATATCCACCTCTATGCCGATCCCGAATCTCAATGGTCTCAATTTCCTCGTATCTACGCAGATTGCGAAGGCCTCACGGGTGGTGAGAAGATACCAATGGCATACCGAGCATTGGAGGTGGATTTTTCGAAGAACGAGTCTAAGAAAAAGAATGAAACGCGCTCGGACGATGAGTATATGAGGAGATTGCGAAAAAGGGCTCAAGGAGCAAAACTACGCAAGCTCGCTTTTGCTGACAGTGACGAGACACGTAAACGAGAATACACTGTTCGTGAATTCTATCCTCGACTGCTCTATACATTTTCACACGTTGTAGTGTTCGTGCTTCATAACGAACGGTGAGTTGGCGTCCTTCCTTTTGATTACGCATGCCTGCTCATTCATTATACTAATAATTCTTGCAGAACGTTTGAATCCGGCTTTGTCCGTTTATTGAATTGGGCTGCAACATCCATCGAAAGCGCGACCAACCAGAGCGTATTGCCCCATGCAATTGTCGTTCTTAATAAAAGTAATGCTCTTCTGGAGGATGAGGATTTTGATGTTGATGTGGCCACCAAGAAACTTCTTTTCGATGCCGACCAGTCTCTCGAGGTAAATTCTGATATCGCCCGACTCGTTCGGTATTGGCAAGGGCAAGACCATGCTAGGAGCATCAGAAATGCCAAGGATCTCCTCAACTGCTACTACTCCAGTTTTAAAGTCGTTCGAATACCGGAAAAAGGTCGCTACATGTTGATGAACCAGCAAATCAAAAGACTTCAGGACCAAATCTCATTTTGTTGTCAAGGGTCACACGAAGGCAAAATTCAAGCTCGCCGGGATCTTAATGCAGACGAGCTCGGGGAGTGCTTACAGAGTGGCTTAGATCACTTCACTTCAACATTGGATAAACCCTTTGACTTTTTGGCTTTCTCCTGGAGTCGCAACCCTATACCACCTGGCTTTGAAGGAAGCATTCTCAGACTAGCTCTGGAAATCCAGAAACGCCGACGCATTACCAGAGGCTCAGACATATTCGGTCATCTGAGCAGCATGGTAGCTTCATGTATCATGCTGGACTTCGTCCGTCACCGTATGAAAGGTAACAACTTTCTCATTTCTGTACTATGATCGTTGTCTGTCGCGTTAACACTTCACAGGGACTCCTTCGGAACTTCTTGAACACTACAAACCAGTCTTGGACAGTGTATTAGACAAATTCTGTGATCTTTGGTGGCCCTGCAATTATTACGTTAAGAACGGCAAGAAATGTATAAACACTCGGGAAGGTCACGTAAAGGGACATCAGGACGAACGTGGGAAGTTGTTTGGGAATGGCGAATACCAGTCAGATTTTTTCGCCGAAGATTATCGTCCTACATGGCACGCTCGCCTCCAGGACATCCTACTTGACATCGAAAAGCGTATGAAGCGGAATCATCCAGTGAATCTTCTGCACCGTCATCAGACAAGCGAAGAGAGCGAGGCTGCCAGCCTACATCTCATAAAGATGAACGAATTCTATCACAATATGGGTGGGGCTGACGACTTTCACTCTAATCTGTCATGCTTCTCTTGCCTCAGAGATATGCCCGAGCACCCTTTGCCTTGTGGGCATGTGATTTGTTCCCCATGCGTGCGTATATTCGGAGAGCAGATATCCAAAACAGCATTTTCCCTCACAAGTTGTCCGCTTCATCTGGAGAATCGTTGGAAACACCTAGTCCAAATTTCACTAAAGCCACACCTGGCAGGAGTACGAGTCTTGTCTTTGGACGGGTGAGCAGCTCAACCTCTCTCCTCTGTTACCTTCCTAAGTTGAAACAGCGGTGGAGTACGTGGCATCGTGGAACTGCAAGTCCTCAAAAGGATTGAACGAGTGCTTGGTGGAAATATCCCCATTCAGGACTTTTTTGACTTGATAGTGGGCACAAGGTCGGTACTCTCGACAACCCTATGTCCTATTGACAGTACTAAATCTACTCTTTTCTGAAGCACCGGAGGGATTATTGCGCTTGCTCTTGGCGTTCAAAATTGGCCAATTGAAGATTGCATAAGTAAGTTCAAAAGTCTGTGTGGTGACGCATTCACGGAACGAGAATTTTCGGGTATATTCATCTTTGAACAGCTGGCGACCGCCAGCCACAAGTCAAAATACAAGAATCAGCCCTTTGAGAAAGCACTAGAAAATTTGTTTGGCAGAGATCTCCTTTTTGGCGGCAGTTCACAGCCAAAACACTATGCGCGAAGCGTCGCGGTCACCACAACAACAGGTGTTGGTACAGAGCCTCGGATACTTGCAAACTACAACCGACCTAAGAAACAGAATCGTGAGTCTCAAATTGGACTTTGAAGGTTACAGCCAATTAACATCAAATAGCCGAATACACACTAGAGAGACCGGAAAAGAGAGATTGCGAGCTCAGAACTTGGCAAGCGTATGTGGTTCAAGGCAGAAGTCATCTCTTTGAATTCTATTTGATTATGAGCATATTTTGAGCTCTGTTTTGAATTTACGTTTCATACGCTTCATTCATGCTGGACTGAATGGTTCTTGTCCCTGGTTCTGAGCTTACTAGCCACTCACATCAGGGCACGTGCAACTTCCGCGGCACCACCATACTTCAAACCGTTCAGTCCGAAGCAATCAGACCGAGAATACATCGACGGGGCCGTATACCACAACAATCCGATTAAGGTGGCAGATGCAGAAAGAAAGTACCTTTGGCCTGATGTGGAAACACTCGAACCTGACATCTTGCTCTCAATTGGCACTGGAAAGAGTTCAACACATCTCGCAAAGGAGGCAGAAAGATGGGAAAAGCACAAAGACGAAAGCAGATGGTCAAAATTAGTGCCCAAAGTATTCCAAATAGTGTTTGCCAGAATGAATGACATCCTCGATTCGGAAACGACTTGGGAAAAATTCTTCGTAAATGGTACTTCGCAGAGATACGTTCGCATCAATCCAGAACTTACCACTGCACCACCGGCTCTAGATGAAAAGGATAGGTTGTTGGGTCTAGAGGCCGACGTGATACGAAGCTTGGGCTCTATGCATGAGCAAATCCGTGGCGTCGCGGATCGACTGGTGGCAAGCTGCTTTTACTTTGAAAAAGCAAATATTCATTCCTTAGAGGATCGAACAACAGGTAGGCAATACTCGCTGGCTAGGGTTCACGCAGCTGAATACGCTTTTAGTTACAGGCCAAATCTGCTGCCGCTTTGAGGATGGAACGGACAATATTCGATATCTCGGGGGTTGTCTCAGATCTTTCCAGAGAGGCTCGTTTGCGCCATTCTTTACTGTCACCGAAGACGATTTCGAATTGGATACCATTTCGATCACCGAGTCGACTATTCATCAAATGGAAAATTTCGCCACGTTCTGCGTGAGCGAACCAACCATTCGAATGTCCAATGCAAACGCCAAGACAACAATTTCACTCACCCTCAGGCACGTTACCGGCTCTGTGCAAGTACCGCTAATTCAGATCCCAATAAGTGGGTTCCCGCGTCAGCTGAGAAAGGAAGACGAAATCAGTCGTATGTCTTGCCATTATACCCTACTCAAATGAGTATTCGATAAGTCAATTGATAAGTTTAAGCTTCTCGCCAACAGATTGAACGCGAGGCCATTCGCCGCTCCCAGTCCCGATATTATCTGAACTCCCCAGACCCTTCTCGCAACAGCCCCGGCTCTACGCGCACCAGCCCGTCACGTTTCAGCTTCCTGCGTCACAGCGAGGACGAGCCAACGCGATCAAGCTCTGCCCCTACGTCTAGACTTGCCAGCCGAGCCAACAAGGATGTCCCGACCTTGCTTAACCCTGTTCCGCCACAATTGAAGAGGATGTCGGCTCCCCAGCTGCCTGAATTGGCGGACACCGCGATTAACCGAGTCGGCGACTCTGCACGGTCCTACTAAGGAGCGCATCTATGGTCCGGACCGAGATGCTCAGACGTTTGAGACAGCAATTGATCCTTGATCAGGCTCGCTTCGAAAAGTGAACCTAGCAATGTTGGGACAGAGAGCGTATACCCATCGGATCGAATTCACAACAGCACTTGGAAATTTGTGGGATTTCAGCACCCATCTCATCCCAGTCTCCCGTATCTTGAACGGCCATTTCTGAATCAGTCGCAGTGCCCTAATTGATATACTACATTACCCCGAGCATCAGGAGAGTAATGAGTGAATCTTTCCTGGATACTTCAACAGAACCCACTTTGAGACTAGTGAGGAGTGCCCAAGCCGAGCTAGCCCCTGATTTCGTCCGCTGTGTCATTCTGTTTTGAAATGCACTGAATGGTCTCACAATGCGCAGACAAGACGGAGGGGGGGGGGGGAATTTGGGATCCTCAGATGAGAGAGAGTCCGGGTCTTTGAAGCGTCGTTGGTATGGTTTGGGCACTGCTGGAAGGGTCGCGACATCGGGACTGTTGTTCAATGAATCTTATAATCTAGACGCCGTTTGATGGATACATGTCCAGATGGGCCTATGCGTGAAACACGTACAGTGAGCACTATATATATGGGTCTCCCACCAGCAGATCGCTCTTCATTCAAATCATTCGTTTCCAGAGCCATGACATTCTTTTCCCGCCTGCCTACTCCTATACTAGCTATCTTGACTCCAGGTCTATACCGCATAGGCATGGGAGTTTTACAGGCCTAGCGTACGTCATGCAGCCTATCTATGGCCTTCTGCACCTACCTAGGCCTGCTGCTGAGCCTGCTGACACTGGCCTTGGACCGGCCCAATCATTCATCTACACGTCCACTTGTGCCGGTGTCTTCGAGATTGTATATACCTTTACGAGAGGGAGAGCACTATCGGTACTTTGACTTTTTGGCGTGGCGAGAAAGGTTGAGGGGAACCCGCTTCTAGTCGGACTGAATGTTTACGCTACGTCGGGGAAGGGCGGTTGCGATCCCGTGCGACTAGTGTGTCGGGCAAGGCGCTGTTCGAAGCAGATGGCCGGTTTAAAAGTACGTAGTAACCTTACGCTATCAAAGACTTAAGGCATTGCGGAAGCAACCGAAGCGCCCTCACCGTCGTCAGACGCAAACAGACCCGTCAAGTGAAACCTACAGTAATTACGTATCGGACCATCACATCGCATGCACAAAAATGACTCGCTCAATGGCTAAAACCAACACCGCTCCCATTCCCCACCTCGACGGAACCTGTTCCCCTGTCCTCAATCTCAATCCTTCGCCTCGCGAACCCTGACTTTCAAATCGCCCATCGTCTGCACCGAAACGCAGTCCTTCCATTCCATATCCGNCGTCCGTGGTTTCATGTATGGACATGTCGAATCTGCGGAACAGATGCGCGAGCGTGAGATGGAGCTCCGTTAGTGCGAGGCTGGATGCGGATTGATTAGTCGTTTGCGCAGAAGGAGGGAAGGTGTGATGGGAGGAAAGTGGAATGGAACCGTGGGGAGAAACTTTGTATACTACGGGAACGGGGAGACGATGCGGAGAAAGCTTTACATACTTCTGTCCCGGACACTGTCTCGCGCCTCTAGAGAACGGCATCATGTTCCTGTCCAGCTCGCTGGATTCCTTAGCGCCGACGAGCCAACGCTCGGGGATGAAAGCCTCGGGATCAGAGAAAACGGTCGGATCATGATGGTATACGTGCGCCGCAGAGCTGACAATCGTCTGAGAGGCACAATCTTGATATTAGCCCGAGGAGACCGCAAGGTGAAGTTGAACGAGCAGGCACTTACGCCAGGTGGTATACGCTGTCCGCAAAGCACAGCTCCCGTAGGTGGCACCACACGCGGTAAACGGCCCGGAGTCCCTGAGGAACCGCGGAGGGATTCTTTAATGACGCCACGCAGATACGGTAGTCTCTCAAGCTCGGCGCACTCGAGCCACGTGTCTTTCCTTGGCATGACCTCCCGCAGTTCCGCCTGGAGTTTCTTCAATATACTAGGGTCTTTGAGGATATTGTAAGTTGCGATAGTGAGGGAGTGAGCCGTCGTGTCGGTGCCTGCCATTAGAAACAGTAGGGTATCTGCTGCGAGTTCATCGATGGTAGGCTTAATCTTTCCTTTCTCCACATCAGGATTGAGTGCACTCTCAAAGATGGAAGGGATGTGGTCTGATGATGTCGTGGGTCGAGCTTCTAGTTCCAGAATGCGTTCACGGGACACCTGGTGGTTGTGGCGTCATTTAAGACGTTTTCATGAACGGAAATGAGAAACATAGACGACTCACCCTCAGTAACAGTTTAGTGAGCGCCAATGGTTGCATATACTTATCAAGGAACCATAGAGGAAGCCTGTCACCTGCCTGGAGTAGTATCCTGAACGAGTCAGGGAAGTAAGCGGACCATTGCCCGCAGACAGCACCATCATTCAAGGCTTTTGTCACATTGAAAGCAAAGCCAGGCGAGTCCAAGGCGCCCAGTGGCTTACTGAACGTAAAATCCATGACCGTATCCGACGCCAGGGCCCGGAAACCCATGCCCAGATTCACAATGTTCCCGTCATCTTCCAGCGCAGCTGCTTGTAAGATACCGAGGAACTTGGAACAGAGGGTCTGAATGAGAGGCTCAGCACGTCGTACAGACTCCCGAGAGAGGTAGGAGCTAAATAGGTTTCTACGGGGCGTGGCATCTTTGGGATGCTGCTTCTCGAACAATGAACCATTCAGAGGTGAGTAGGAAGTGTAGAAGGAGCGTTCCTTGGGAAACTTGGTACCGGCCTTGAATATCCTGTCGTTATGGTTCAGCTTCGGGTGTCGTTCAAACGAGCTCGATTGACTTACTGGTTGTACGCGTCAAGATCATGAACATGAAGCTGGTTGGGCCAAGCCCGAATAACGGGTCCTGTCTTCACTCAGAGGAAGCGCATGGTTATACAAGGATATATTAACCGTATTTAGCATGAAGGTCTGGCAGCGTCTTGATATACGACGAACTGCTGAAGCTCAAGTCGAAAGCAGCCCCGTACATATTGGTGATAGCCGCCAATTTGGGTCCTGGGAAGGCAGCAAGAGGGTGGAGCGTGAGACGATACACGATTCTGGCTAACAAAGAGACAACTATCGCGGCAATGAGACACAAAAGCGCAGAAGCAGAGAAGACATCGAGGACTGCCATTTTCAGCAGGATTTATCGATGATGCTAGGAGTATCTGATGTAGCTTGATGTAACAAATCCTGTCAGGTCGGTAAGAGAGATGGTCTTGCTGAAGATGTAATAGATGGCTCGTCGTTATTGAAGCGGGAGGGGTTGGGTTCCAGGCTGAGAGAATGAGTGTTCAGTCATTTTCGTGCTTGGTGCAGATCGCCGATTGGCTTTTCAGCTTGCGGACCGACTCCGGTGTCATATATCCTCTATGTGAGGGGCCAGCGTTTCAAGGAGTGAAGACGAAGATTTGGCTCTTATAACACTAACCCCGCAGCAGTGGCAAGACAGACCTAGCATGGCGAGGCGTACACTACACACGACAGACTAAGGTACACAAGACAGACGGTAATAAGAACTTGGCTCCTTTGGAAAACCTTAATTTCCCGATATGGGCCATGTTCAAGCCACCGGAGAGCATTAAGCATGCATGCGTCTCCCCACGGACCTGGCACCTACCTCAGCAACCTATGAGTTATCGCTACTTATCTCCTCACCTTAGACTTTGGCCGCCACAATCGTTCGGAACCTTTTTGTATTCGTTGCCAAGTGGAAAAAAGGCATTCCCCCAATAAATCCTTAGAATAGAGAATAGAGTGCAATCGTAGATGGCCTTGCTGCATCTGACTCAGAAGTGCGGGACACCCACTCTTGGCTTCTCGGCCGAGATCACTCACCTGCTTCGCCACGTGGCTTGACACCACCTTTGATCTGCTGCGAGGTACCATTCTTCACACTCGAGCATGGAATCATAAATGCCGAAGACGCTACCGAATGACTTGGTCGCAACGCCTGGGTTGAGTGGTGAATTATGATTACAGCTCCACATGCCCACAGATGCACCTTGTGGGTCTCTGGGAAATGGGGCATTTCGTGCAGGAGCAGGAGCAGCTCACGGAGGAGGCTATGGCTTTGAAGGAAGTTGCAAGGATGAGGAAAGACCGAGGGACGCGCATAAATTCGGCTTCCGACCTGCCCGTAAACTGTCTAAGGTGCCTTAGCGAGAAGCTATGATTCTAGATTACGGTCTAAAAGCGGTATCAGCGGGTCTAAAGACGGCGTCTCCCTTCGAGTTGTCAAGAGGAAGCCGCAAGAACCAATGAATTCAATGAATTCAATCATCCTCCACGCGATGAATGATGTTTCCTGGCGAAGATCGTATGTTCCTTTGACTTTTCAATAAGCGAGTGTTTCGGCGATTTCGTGCGGGGTTGGTAACGCCATCCGGAGACTCATGTGGGGGCGTGGGGACTGACTCACATACTCTGGGCGTTATCGGCGACGCCAACGGAAGAAACTCGTCAAATCATTGTTGCGCACTGGCGACTCTGACCATCATACCGGAGATATTTCACTTTGCTGCTCACTGAGCTGTTGACCGGGTACCTTGGTGAGGATGCCTTGTGCAGTCCTGTCCTCTTGTCTTGCCGGAGCGTAGAAGACATTGACAGTCAAGAGGTCGCATTTTGGCTGTCATATATACAGCATGAGAAGAGGTAGCAAGTGAAGGAGATGTTGAGGCAACATGGACAACGAGCATCAAATTCCAACTCACAAAAGAAAGGATTAGATTTACTTAGCTTATATATTCCAGCTTCGCCGACTTGTTCGGTTCATCCATCGGCCCAAACATCCTGCTCGACTCGAAATTGCTTAATTTCTCTCTTCCTCCACTCCCCCGCCTCCACAAGGTCCTGCTCGAGTTTCGCAACATTAGGATCGACCGTTCCTCTCGCGCGGCCCCTAATCTGCCTGTCCGCCTGAGCAGCCTCATACTCAGCGATCTTGCTTCGGGTCATCTGGACCTTGCCGTGATACAAGGCATCAATGTTGGCTTCCTTCTCACGAAAGCACGAAATGCAGAGAGATGGCGCGGTGACAAGCTTGAAGTGGATGGGGATGAGCATGCAGGTTCCCTTTTCAAAGTCCTCGCAGTAGTCGATGATCTCGATTTTCTTGTCATGTCCGCACTGAGTGTGAGTGTGATAGATACCGTAGCACATTTGGTCCGAATGTCTGTGATGAGATGATTCTGGCTCTTTTATTTTCTTTGGGTCGTGTTGGGTTGATTGAAGATGGGGGCACGTGTTGGTGTTGCGGGTGTGCATGCACAGATGACTAGAAAATTAGTGGTGTACTGACGTACCGTGATATCCATCTGTCAATGATCATTGTCCAACACAATGGCATAGACAGTGACTTGAAAGACGTGATTAGCACACAAAGAGGCCATCGAAGGGGTACACAAAAAATGACAAGAACAAAATATATACACCCTTTGTTGTCCGACCTGAGATCCCCGGATACAATGACCTTCTTTGATAGCTTGCGGGATTGTTGAGAATATATTATAGTATAGGAGTGGCCAGGCTATACATATCTCGTAGGGATTTCTTCTTCCTTTATTCGACCATACCATCGTCCCACGTCTTTCGCAGAGCGAGAGATATCACCTCAACGTCAACAGACGTCGCCCTCACCGTACCAACCTACACTAACCTGATATCAGAACACCAATTTATTTTTAGGAGCAAGTGATGTCGATGGTACCTTCGAATCCTGTGGCGTTCCAAAAGACCACAAAACTTCCCGGAATTGATTCGCAGCTGATCGGTGCGGGTTCTGGCTTTGATGAATGTGGGCTCTGCGACTGCCTCTTTAACAGCGGCGAATTTTCCGATTCGGCTCAAGTCAAACTTCCGTGTACTGACATTCAGTGTGAGCCCTGTGCTAGCATGTGGCGTATTATAGCCTCACCAGCAATATGTCGCGCGTGTTTTGGAGACTTCACGTGTCCTCGACTCGCCAGAGACAAAGTCGATATATCTTCGCTGCAGCTGGGTGTTGATGGAAACGGCACAAGTCTCCAGCAGCTGTCATTCTCGGATTCACAAGTTGAGTCCTCTCTCAGCTCCCAAGACCGGTATGCTGCTTTTCATAACACCTACGCCGATTCCGATGACGAAACGATCTCAGATCAAGGAAGTCAGATGAGAAACGATGAGGAAATCATAGCCATTCGAGATCTTAGCGATGAAGATCTTCGGGAGGCACTCATCCTGGCCAACAACCGAGTCGGTACGAATATTAACATCCAAGAGATTAGAGCGGAGATCTTTCAGATCAATCTGCACCCTCGTACCACAGCCCGGCTTGCAGACATACTGACGCATTTCTGTACGAATAAGGCGTCCGAGAGCGACGAGGATGATGCATCGGATAAGAATTCTCAGGAGCCTGATGAGGATGTGTTCAGTGCTAAAACGTCACAGGGGGATGGAGAAACGGGCCAGCAGCACCCATTTCGCTGTCTTCACTGCCCAAAAAGCTTCAGAGGCCCAGGCCACTTGAAACAGCACATGGTAGTTCACGATGTACGCAACCGTAAGTGCACCATCTGCGGGCGCATCCTGGGAAATGCAAACAGTCGTCGAATGCATGAAAAAAAGCATCGGGAGACTGATAGCGAGCGAGAGGAGAGACTCCGGAAGGCGAAGGTTGCAAAACACCAACTGCGGACAGGGCAGAGAGATTCAAAGCCAAATGGACGTCGGAGAGTACCCAAAGTCTTGGGATAGCTCAAGGGCCGGGATGATTCGGCGGAGGAAGCATTTTGAAGCGACTTGCAGTGCTGTTTTCCTACCTGGTTCTGTTAGCTGTTGTGGTTCAAATTTCTTTCTGATTAGCTCTTAATGACGGTAGCGGAGCCGACGTGCATGTGAATGGTACTACGTGCATTTGTTTTGATAGAGCGAAGATAGGTAGAAAATCTCTGAGTGTCTAATGCTAGATTTTTTCCTCTTATGAGAAGAGAATGAACGCAGCGAATTTGTAGATGATTTCGACTCGAAGGCTTGGCGCCACTTGTGAGAATGTATAAATTCTACGACTTCTCAACCTCAAAGCAAAATTCCTGTCACTCACAGCTACTACTGATCGTCCACTGCTTTTTCATCCCACTCTCTCGGTCATGGTAACCCACCTCCCTCGCCAACCCTCGTATCCAACTAACATCTCCCCTAACCACAGGCCCCCAAAACCCTCCCACCCCTCGCAAAACAAAACCTTGTCCTCAGCTACCTGCACAATTCCCGCACCGCGCACTCAATCAAAGAGCTCGAAAAGGCGCTCCCGTCAGTCGCCTCCATCAATGGCGTGCAAGTGAAAGACTACCTCCAAGCCCTAAGCGACGACGGCAAGATCCGAGTCGAGAAGATTGGCAGTGGGAATTGGTACTGGAGTTTTCTTTCGGAGGAGAAGAATAGCCGCGAAAATGTCTTGAAGAAGCTGAGGGAGGAGTTGGCAAAAGTGGAGGGCTCGTTGGAGGAGTTGGAGGAGAAGGTTCGGGAGGCGAGTGAGCAGAGAGGGGGGGACGATGAGGGTAGAGGGGAGTTGGTCAGTGCCAGGTTGGAGTTGGAAGGAGAGATTGGAGTGTTGAGGAAAGAGTTGGAAGGGTATAAGGATGGGGATCCAGGAGAGGTGGAGAGGAGGCGAAAGGAGGTTGAGGCGCTGCAGGCCAGGGCGGAGCGGTGGACTGATAATATTGGGGTACTGGAGGGTTACTTGCTGAACTTGATGGGTGGTGATAGAGAAATTCTGGATGGGATGAAGAGGGAGTTTTATGGAGATGAGTATGTCGAAGGAGAGGGACTCAAGGAAATGTAGGGAGAATTGGAATATGGAGACATGGTGAAAGTGAGCAATCTTGTTCTGTGGGTGTCTGCGTCATAGGCTGCATGATTGTATTCATTTCAGAGAGGCTTGAAGGGAGAACGTTTACAAAGTACGAGCTTTTGAGGGCGCTTTCCGAGTGTGGCGGCATAGCAATCTCCTCCTTTTTTGCACGGTAGCGAGCTCCGAACTGTCAGTTGGAATTAGTGGAATAGTATTGAACTAATAGCTTTTCCTTGGAGCAATTGCAAAATCCGATATTGAGACTGGGTCGTCATGCCGGGAATTGGCGTAGGTGGTGGCATCGGCGGAGGATTCTCTGCTTTCTGCATCCAGACTGTCAAGGTGCAAGATTCGATACCCACGAGCTCAAAACCTCAAACAGGACTAGCGTATTTATTTTCCTTGGCAAGTCACAAGTCACCCCTGTGGAAATCGTCTCCTCAATTTCCTCCAACCCGGATGATAACATAGACAGTTACAGATCATGGATGATTCAATGAAGAGATAATCATCCCTGGAGCAAATGCTTGTGGGAGCCTAGCGCTGCCGATGTATTCTACACACAAAACTTGCAAAGAGCGTCCTAATCGAGGCCCGTGGTATCCCTTCAGTACTACCGCCTACGGCAGACTGTTGCGGATGGCTCGCACGAGGGAAGATCACCCCAGGAGCTTTGGGAAGCCCAATTTGGGAGAGCGCGTCATGCAAGGGCATCGAGGATTGTGCAAGTCGGAAGGAGTTCCAATGCATGTCGCGACTCTGGAGAGAAGACACCAGGACATGGGCGAAAACGGAAGGGAGGCTATCCGCAACCCGGGACAACCCCGCCTGAAAGAGCGATATGGACAATGCATTGGATTCGGCCTTCTGAACTGCGTTCCTCTCGAAACGAGATGCTTTTCCCCGTATCCAAATCTGGATATGGTCATCGCAGCGTGTTCTTCTCCAACTCAAATTGAACATTTTTTCCATACATTACCCTATCCAGCTTTCCATGGAACGCAAACGCTGGTCAATTGCACGATCTTCTCATAGATGTCGTCGAGCCTCTCGCACTTCTGTTCAAGTCGTCCGGAAGGCTGCGTAATCTCAGGTGCGTACTAGGTCCCGAGTACCAATTCATTATACCTTCACCTTCATGCACTTTTTGCCGCATCTTGCGAAGTCTATCTCGAGTGTCGTGATACGGATTCTCATCATTCCTTTTCGATAACCTGGTGGATAGAGCCAGAGCTGTCCGAAGGCCAACACTTGCTGTTACGATCCTTCATCAGTATTTCTCTGCGGTTCTTTTGTATCCGAGCCTTCGCCAAGACTACTACTCCCAAGGCCACATACATTGAGTACCGATTAGTTTTGTGAAGACCAGAGAATCCGCTTCTTCTCAGTGTTGACACTCTAGTGGTTTCGAACAGACAACACCACCTGGATAAGTGAAGCAACTTTACAGAAGAATGGTCAGGTGTTCATCTCGCGCGAAAACCCATCTTTCGTATGACACTATTATCGCGCTGGCTTCTGCATGACATCTAGAAAATGCCATATATAAGTCATCATGAACGATTACCTCTTCTCGGTCGAGCCACAGATCAAATCCAGATACCCATTCTCAACATCCACTATCCGGGAGCTCTAGACAACTCGTCATTCGTCCACTACACATATCCACAATACTACCCCTCATGGACTTTCCAGATAGCACGCCAACACTATCAGCTGTGTCAGATAGCACAGTGTCCGATGTATTAGAGACGCTAAGCTTAGTCTCTATACACCAACCCAACAAGGAGTCAAAAACAATCACAGACCTTCCGTCCGAAATGATCCTCCGGATCTATGGACTTCTCGATAGTGCCTCCGAGATCATAGCACTAAACAGCAGTTCGCAGACGTGCTATTGGATCTGGCGGATGAACGCGCCGTCAATATCCAAGGCAGTCCTCTCTCGAAGCATCGCTGGGTATAGCACAGCGCTTGAGCTGTTCGAAGTTGAAGAGCGTGTGAAACAGATCCACTGCATCATGATCCCTCAGTTCGCCATTCTGAAGCGTGTGCGTGTCGCACAGAGGGAAGCGCGAGAAGGTGTTCAAAAAGGCCCCCGGAATGTTCGCTGGGATCACACCTCAAAGGACGCCTTTTATCTTGGAGTCCTCCAGCGCAACAAAAAGCTACTCTCTGCGGCCAAGGACGCGTCCCATCTTCTCAAGCTGATCGAGAACAAAGTGGTATACAGCGGCGCAACATCACCGAACAGCGTCGACAGCGAGGTCACTCCGTCCAGTCATGATATTATCAATGCATATCATGAATTGATCATCCTCATACGACTGAGGTCCCTCAAAGCGATGAGGGATCGCCTAAGTAATATGTGCAAACGCAAAATCCGAAAGATGCTGTACGTAGCCACATACATTGTCTGTGACTGTCCGGACAAGGACAAGATCCGACTAGGCATCTCCCGCCACGCCTCTTTGCGCATCATATCCTGGAGCTGGGTGTTGGAGAATTGGGACTCGGACAGCGGACCGAGGTGTCAGATGCTCGTTTGTGCCAGGAGGGCTTGCTTCGCGGTGGCGGATGCGGTAGGAGAGGCCCGCATTCCAGACCACCTGGTCGAGAATAAATCCGGATGCCATGGCGACTGTACGGAGGTTGGGAAAAGCTGAAGCGAGGTAATGGTGTCGCGGACAGCAACATCAGGCGTTCCCGAGAGTGTAGGAATTATCAAAGGCAGCGAGATCTTTTGTAATGAGAAGGGAAGTCATGGTAGCGGAAAGAGATGGAGTCGTGCAAGTCATTGCATCACCGACGACAGTTCTCACTGTCCCGTCGAGGAGGCATCGGTTCCGCACCCCGAGAAAATAAATTCCCTCGCAAATGACCACACCTCCAGTGAACCTCCCAGGCACTCCGCCAGAACCCCTCACCCGTCCAAGTAAGCACCCCTATCAACCATACATCGCACTGCAAGGAACAACCAGCAAGCAAAGTGCCAAAAACCATACACTCACCTCAGAATGAACCAAGCTACTCGTAGCCTCATCCACCTTCCTTCCACGCACCTCCCCCCCCAACAAAACCCCCCTCGACAATTCCTGCCCCCCCAACCCCAACCCCCATGACCATGCAAGCCAAGCCCAACAA
>JAEUBB010000288.1:29437-42927 GCA_018257885.1 Parmelia sp. 050094
CTTCGTCCTCTCTCGCCAAGGAGATGTCAGGCAGACGCACAGAGACGGAAAACTTACGCTCATTGCGTCGTCTCCATATAAATTAGCACTTTATTCGTAGCTCTATAATTTCGAATATTCAATTGTTCGAAACGTTGACGCTCGAGCTCCTGATTGGGTCTAGCGCCTCTTGGCCAATGCCGCCAATAGCCGTGCTGGGATCGGAGGGATGGCTTATCTTTTTTGCGTTGAATAGAATTCACTAGAACACCACGATGAGCACGTTTGAGCTCCCACCTTCGGCAAAGATGGCTTACCGACCAAGTGGACACATGGCACCAAGTGGACAGATTGCATTTCTCTTGCTCCCTGGTGCATCCAAACCTACAAAACCCCCTGAGCAGCCTACCATCCCTCACTTGCTTTCGAATTGGCTGCATCGAGACAAGAGTCTTCAATCATGGGCAGTCTGCCAGCCCCGGAGCTCCCCAAGCCCTGGGTATCGACCCCCTTGATCGAGTCCGCTGCTCTCTCCAAAGCCGCAGGAAGGTACTCCGCCTCTCACCCTCCTCGGCCGTGTTCTCGACCATGCTAATCCCAACCCCNNNNCTTCCCAGCCGCATCTTCCTCAAGCTCGAAAACCTCCAACCGGGCGGCTCCTTCAAGTCCCGCGGCATCGGCAACCTGATCCGCCGCGCCCTCCTCACGCATCCAAACCCGCACTTGACGCACTTCTACTGCTCTAGCGGCGGCAACGCCGGTCTCGCCTGCGTCACGGCCGCCCACACGCTCGGTCGTCCTGCCACGGTCGTCGTTCCCATGTCGACGAAGCAGCTGATGATCGCCAAGATTAAGAATGCGGGAGCGGCCGATGTGATACAAACGGGGGCCAGCTGGGCGGAGGCGGATGCGTATCTGAGGGAAGAGCTGCTGGCAAAGGATGAGAATGGCGTCTATGTGCCGCCGTTCGACCACGAAGATGTGTGGGATGGCGCCGCGACGATAGTCGAGGAGATGGAAGAGAAGCCGGATGCCGTGATCTGCTCCGTCGGTGGCGGAGGGCTATTCTGCGGCGTGATGCGAGGGCTGGAGAGCAAGGGTTGGGGCGATGTGCAGGTTTTGGTGGTGGAGACAAAGGGGGCCGAAAGCTTGCACAAGAGCTTGCAAGAGGGCGAGCTGATCCGGCTGGAGAAAATTACGAGCATCGCGAACAGTCTCGGCGCGACACGGGTTGCGGAGAAGACGTTCGAGTACGGTCAGAGGACGAATGTGAAGAGCGCGGTGCTCGAGGACGGGGAGGCAGTGATGGGGTGTTGGCGACTGGCTGACGACGAGAGGCTGCTGGTCGAGCCGGCGTGTGGGGTCAATGTCGCGCTGTGCTACGATGGCCGGTTGAAGAAGTTGTTGCCGGAGCTCACGGCCGAGAGCAAGGTTGTGATTGTTTTGTGCGGGGGTGCGACTGTCACGCTCGAGATGCTGATTGAGTGGCGGGAGCAGTTTGGGCTCATGGAGAAGGAGACGACCAAGGACGAAGAGGTCCCGAGCACCGTGGCGACAAATGGCCATGTTGATTGAGTGCTCGAGGTAAAGCTGGGACATCACTGGCGATCATTGAGGGAGCTATACAATATTCTTAATGTTTTAAATGGATAGACGGGCTGACTAAAAGCTGTGGATAATGAGATACTAGACGGGTAGGCACGGCGCGAGATATATTGGAACTGCAGGGATAGAAGATAGAATTCATCGTTACACCATGTCATCCTAAAGATAAGGTCCAGATCCTCGCGAGTGAGGTTCTTTGGTGATTTTTGTGGGTTTGACTGTGAGATTGTAAAATGCTGGGGTGGTTTTTTTGGATGGTTGCGTATTTAGATGTGGGCGGAGGGAAGGCTCTGGCTTGGACATTGGGAGCGGGTACGGAGGAATAAGGTGAGGGAGATTGGGGAGAAGGGTGGGTGATACTGTATCTTGACTATGACGGATGATAAGTAACCGTTCTGATTCAAACTTGGTTTTTTTCGGCATGGGAAGTGACGCTCCAGGTCGGACGGGATGTCTCTTCATATCACGTTCTGCACCACATTTCTTTCGAATCCTCGAGTACATAGAGTGCAATACACATTCATTCGCATGCTTTTCACTATTCCTACCACACGCAGACACCCCTCTAGTCAACTTCCCCTCTCACATCGTCCTCCCTTCCCCATTCCCCCCAATCCACCGGGCCAACCCACCCTCTACACAGCAACCGGGAACAGCTGAACCTGCGCGCAACTGCTCGGGATCCCGCCCGGGACGAAAAAATACTCCCAAAAGAGCTGCGGGACCCCGTGCCACCAATCGCAGGCTGCACGTACAATTAGCCAACTTACTCTACAATCGTCCGATGGGATCATGAAGAAGAGAAAACATACCCAACCACCCCTGAAAGACATCCTCCCCCCTCCCCTCCCACTGCAGCCCCGACGCATTGAAGAAGAAGCCGTCCGTGGAGCCATAGCCGGCGTCCAAGGCGAGTTCGTTGATGCGGACGAAATTCCACGCTGAGCAGGATGCAAAAGTCAGTTGAAACACCATTCATCACCGATATTTTGTCTTTCTGAAACTGAAGAAGGAAAGGGATGAAGCAAACGAACCAACGTCCAGGTTCTCCGAGGGTTCCATGATCATTCCCCAGGGAACGGGGCTGGCCAGGTCGAATTGCTGATGCGTGGCGTTGAGGAAACCGACGAGGTTACCGACAGGAAGGAGGGTCGCGTCGCTGAGACCGGCACCTATGAGTGGGTGGGTTAGTGGGGTGATGAGAGGGGGGTTTGAGTGAGCGGAGTATGTGTGATGGAGGAAGTAGGAGGAAAGAGGGAGGGAGAATGAGGTGAGCGGACCAGTATGATAGCTGCTGACATAGAGGTCATTTTTGTCAGCATTGCCGCCGTCGAGGACGCTTGTCTTGAGGTAATAGCGACTTGGTGGGGTGATGGTTGTGTTAGTTGATGTGTTGGTGGGACTTGAAGAGGTCAGAGCAAAGGTGAGAGATAGGTTGATGAAGGAGAGAAGGGCAGGGAGTGTGAAGTACATTTTGAGCGTCTTTGTTTTGGGTGGAAGATGGTAGGTTTGGAGCAAGACAGAAGGTAGTATGAAAGAATGATGGAGAGTTTAGACTGGAATATTACTTTATGTATCCTTCACAGCTTCCTTCGGAGTGAAGTATGAAATATACTTGGAGAGAGAAAAGCTAGGCCTGTTCTCCGGCGGCAAAGTCGTGTTGACGGAGAAACTGAAGAATATCCAATAACAGTCCTTGCGGATGCGGGGATAACTGAGACATTGGCTTGGCATGAAACCTAAGGTACGTAAGCTGACATTATGACGTCTGGGACTCATCATATGACTTACATATAACACTTCTTCTTCACCACCCACAATACCTTTGCTCTTAGGCATGCTGCATTGCTCATCATATCCAGGGCGCCGTCTGGGCATCAAGACTAGGCTGCATCTGAGGACAAGACGACACCTCACCTCTGTGTTACAATGACTTCGGGTAAGCCAATTTTCCATCTCGCAGAGCTATTGCCGCCTCCAGGTGGTGGCTGGGTGACATTTCAACATGTCCCCATCTTGGCTGCGCTCTCATCTTTAATAGATTCACCGCCATTCTCCATTCAGCCTCACCCGTCACGCACCGACCGGCTCCAACCCTAGCAAGCTCCTCCTGTAGTCCCAGTAGTTCTTCCGTATGGGATCATATCTCCTAGCCAACAACTCCAGCGCTTTCCCACTTCTTTCCTTCTGCTCCTCCTCGGCGTACACGTCCGCCAAAAAGTCCAGCGCATGACTGCTTCGCACATCATCCTCCTTCTCCAAATCCGCATATTGCTCCGCAAACGTCTTCAACTCAACAAGCCCCATCCCCTTCTCTCTCAGCACACCTCTTAGATAGTTCCACGGAGACTGATTCTGCGGGGCCATAGAAATTGCAGCCTTTGTGTATTGAACCTCCCGCTCTATTATGTCCACTGGTACTTCTGAGTCCGCATCGCCATTCTTGATGCTATATTTCTCGGGGTCCGTATGTCGTGCGAATACGATGAACCACCGGTGATTCCAGGCACTATTATTGCGGACGTCGGCTTCGAGGAGTGACTCAATGTAAGGTAGTTCAGAATCCCAGAGAGAAAAACGCCGGACGAGCCACTGGCGGTAGGACCAAACATGATAATTCTTGGCGTCTTGGGCGAACATGAGGGCGAGGAATTCGGTTTCTGTGGGAGGTATGGTGGGGACGTGGGACATGATCACTTGGCGGTGGTGCCTACGTAGTTTGTGAGCCCTAGCTTTCGGCCGCTCGCGTTCTGTGAATGATGTACCATATCTGAAAGTTCTTGAGGTGTTTGAGAGATATTGTATTGAGCCACTCCAACTCTTCCAGGAGGTCTTTTTGCAACTCAAACAGCATGTCTGCTCTGTAAAGCCTGCCATTGACTTGTAAGTAACCAGCCTTTCAACTTCCCTTGTTAATATACCAGACTGTATAGTGCGCAGGGTTCAATCGGATGATTTCCTCTGTAAGCGCCAGGCATCTGTCCGATTTTTCGTCCTGGGCCATTGCAGCTCGCAGGTACGACATGGCTTCGCTATATTCCTCGGTGTAGGCAATTGCGGCCAAGGGGTTAGGACCACCGTCATCTTGGGGTATGGGGATGACATCTTCCCATTCTTCTGAGTTTGCGTATTTGCCCATCTCGCGAAAGGTTGCGTTGGAGGGTATTGATTAGTCGAAAATGAGGGGACAACGCTTCAAGAGAGGCCGAGGGGCATCGGAGGCATCAAAACCTGGATGACTAATTGCCGCCACTTAAATTTCGAGGGTGTACTAGGTAGTGTAGCGCCAAATCTCCTGCATGATTAATTACCTCAAGGTAATCTTACCATCAGCAGACTCAACGAAGATGAACTTCTACTTGTGCGATAATAAGCTCAGTGATGCAAAATTTCTACGTCAGAAGAAAGATTTCGAAAAATGCGCGTCGAGCGCTCATGTGCTCGAGTTCTTGATCTTCCACTGCGACTTCTAATTTCAAAGCATCTCCAATACAATCAGTCAAGACAGGTGATCGTGTGTCGCATTCACCCATCCGCAGTTACATGGGCAATCAACAGCACCAGTTGGAATTTCTGGCTGTCGGAAGAGACGGTGCCATATTGATGAAATGGCCGAAGAGGCATGTGAGTCTTGCTTTTTTGTACAGCTCACTGGGAGTATTTTACCGGCCTTCGCGCCGCAAAAGAATAATTCAGAGCTTGGCAAAAAGAGTCACCACGGTAAGAATGGGTGACAAGACAGGAGGTGAACAGTTTCGGATCGTTATTACGGGAATGCCTTGTCACTACAGAAGAGACTCATCTGCTCGTTAAGTATCTCACAGTTCCTGTCTCGATGCTTGCGTCAAATGTTGGCGAAGCCCCGGCAAACCACAATGCCTATGGGATATTCAAGTCTCGAGAGTCTTGAATGACGAGACTTGGAGAGATCGAACGGTAGATGTTTTGCAAATGATAACCACTTCTCCATCAGTTTGAAGAATGCGCTAGGAGGATGTTTATGAATTGCTAGACATCTCCCTTTTCGATGCAGTAAAGATCTCGAGGGACTCAGTCGAAGATATTTGGCTCTCCCAAAACAACCCGAACAAGGCTTCAAAGGATGAAGCCACAGATTCCTCGCCAGTTTCAGACTCTTCTTTTCAATTCGAGCTCTGGTGTTGTAGAAAGCATTCATTGGAGCAGCAAGTGTCTGATCATTTACCGGCTTTTCCTCGCCGACTCAGGCAAGATCTGAAAGAATGAAACCACAGGTTTGACCATGGTCTCTGATCTTTGTTTGGTTTCATTCCCTTCAGTCTCTTGCTCAACAATATTGTCACGGATTCCTCGCAGGTCTTTGATCATGAGTATAAGAAGGAAGAATTCTACCTGCTCTTTTTCATCTTTCATATCCAGAAAGCACAAACAGCAGAATCCTCTACACAAAGTTCAAAATCCTCACACGCAAATACCCACACTTCATATTCCCACACCGCATAAATCTCCACAATCAAGCCGCCAACCACCAGAATGTCCCAATCGGGTTATCCTCAGCCTTCCCAAGGAACCTCGCGTACCAACATACCTCCGCCGCGTCGTCCTCAGAATCCTGCCTCGGCCAATCCTACCGGCTACCGCGGTGACCCCATTACACGCGTTTGCCGAGTGGTTTTTCGTAACCCTGATCAAGAATTGATTACAGTCCAGGAGTGTGACGGTCGAGGAGACCTGCCAGATGAAGGACCGACTATGGACCTATACGATGACCCTAGCAAGAATGAAGGGAGACCTTGGTATCCCGGCCGGAGTATTGTCGATATGACATTCTACCCCACAGGCGGCAACAACTACGGTAACGATTGGGTTCGTCGCCAGGATAGCTAGAGAGATTCTAAAAGGTATAAGCGGTGTGAAATAGTTGAGAGGAGGGGTGGGAAGGCTTCTGTCTCTTGGCTGCGCCGAGGATCAGGGTCTTCGGGTTGGGCGCAGGCCTCATGACAAATTGAGTTTTAGTGGACCAGGTCCAGCCATTCTGCTGCCTCACGCTCAGCCTCGTTCCTCGGTTGAGTGTTGGGCACGATTAGCTACGTTCGGCCTGGATGTTTGAGAGAAATTGTGCATTGCTTTTTACACTTGCAGTCTTTGTTTCAACCATGCATCAATATTTAATACCAAGCACCTAAATTAGAACAATACTACTACACCCTCAATGTACGATACTGTCCATGTTTGACGGGAAAACAATCAAGAGTCCTTGAAGGGTCCTTGAGACTGAGTACATATTACTCCCTTTTGCCACCGGGAGTTAGTCACGAGCCCAGTCAAGGCTGCGGCTGTGAAACTCAAAACTTGAACTCGAATGACTTCACGCAGCGGGAAGACTTTGCCACTCCCGGCGCCCGGTGTAGGTACAGACTACTGCCAGGTCCGCTGGCGAGACACAGCAAGCAGCCCTAGGCGGGCACCAATCATGGACAAAAGCACGGTCTGGTCCAGGAATGAAGAAGTATCGGGGCGCAGCATGTTAGCGGCAGGTCTGCTGCTGGAGAGCATGATGAAGAGGAGCTTTTGGTAGAGGTCGCAGATCATTTATCAATGACAGCACTTGCTTTATTGGGCCTGTTGTCCTTTCTGTCACTCGATGGTTAAAAGTAGTTGTCTAATTGAGCCACAGATATGCGAGTGAACGAGACCATACGGCTTTTGCATTTCTTTAGGCACAAGTGGAATGTTTTGGATGCTTGGGAGGCGTCCAAGGGTTGAGACCAGGCCTGAGGAGCCAGTGTTCGCCGCGGACATTATTGCATAATGACGAAAATACTTAGGACCGTGGGAGGGATCGACTGGTCCAGTATTTTGCGACTTATAGCTGCTTACACCAGCCAGGTGGCCGCAGCGGCTTTGATGAGCATTTCACGGCCGACGCAGCGGGGTAGTTGCAGGGAAAGCGAACGGAGCAATAAGCTTGGGGAAGAAGATCGAAAGGGAAATTGAGAGAGTCTTGAAGAAAGTTTTTGATGATGAGTTTATTTGGGAGTCAAAGTGACAAGTGAGAGCCTCATTTATGATTAGCTCGAGGCTTTCACGTTTGCTTGTACTCGATTCACCAAACTTGAAGCGTCATCTGCTACACACTTACCCTATGTTATGAGCCGTAGCACTGCCCCGCTTGAGGTGTGCTAATATTTGAAAGCACCCTTGAAAAACTTGTATCCTAGGGAACAGAGAGCCTCTTGTGCCTGAAGTTATTTCACGCCATGCGATATAATTCAGGAGCCGTTTGAACCCGTTCCTTTTTGTTTCGTGTACACCAACATTGGAAACCGAACGTAGGCAGTGCTCGGATGCAGTATTGATAGCGATTGGACGTTGATACTGTACTATAGCCTAAAACAGCGCGGGAGAGAGTAACCGCCACAAAAATAGACGCGCCGCAATAAGACACAATAGCCCTATTGCCGCATTGGTTTTAATAGTGCAGTTCTGAGACTGCAATGTGTTCAATTCTGGGTAAGCCGGGATTGTTTTAAGACATTAATAATCATGTCTGTCAGCTTTGTATCTCAAGTCTCAACATCGTCAATGCATGTACGTTGATTGCCAGACCAGACCAATTCCAACCGCACAAGGTTTCTCTTGTACTTTGCCAAGCCAAACAATTCTCTCCCGAGCCAGTCCCGAGCTCTCCGATTGTGTATTGACGTCTTATCATCTGCGGCCCTGTTCTGATTTTGGAGGTCAGCATAAATAAGGGCTTGTTTTCGAACCACTGTCAGCTGGGTTTTGGCCCCCACGGATCAACTGGGATAGGTGGAGAGTAGGGTGGCTGCAGGAACCCTACGTATACGGGTCCCTCACCAGCATTTGGCTCTTCGTTCGCGTTGCTGGCCTTCTGTGATGCTTCCTGACGTCAGTGTCTAGTAATATCGCATCGCCCAAATACCAGTGGAACCTGTGCATCTTAAGATACAGCGCACCCACCTTTCATTGTCTCGATATCATCATTGTTCACCGAGTATCCAAAGACTCTTGTACACAATCTCATTTGGATCATGAGGATGGTTTCCCAAGACGTGCTCACGGCTTACGCCTACCATGGCCTGACACTCGTCAGCAATCTTCTCCCGTCAGCCGGCAATAATGTTAGAACCAATGGTACAGCGGGCTGCACGAAACCCCATCCAGTCGATGGATTATCTAGGAACTTTACAATCTCAACGGACGGAGGCTACCGTGAGTATAGGTTGCATCTACCTAGCAGCTACAATGCGAATACTCCTACTCCTCTCGTCATCTCCTATCATGGCCATGGGCAAAACATGGTAAAGCAAGAGACACTCTCTCAGTTCTCTAATGACAAGATCAATCCGAACATGATTGCAGTATACCCACAAGGTCTCGAGGGCGCTGTAAGTAGAGCCACTTGTGTTTTCTCAGCAATACATCTGCCTCGAGAAGACATCCTCGGGCTTTACTGACCAGCTTTCAAGAAGGGCAAGCGATCTTGGGAAGGCGAATTCGATCCAGCGCCCGGCGTTCACGACAAGCTATTCACGAGCGATCTCATAAGCGAGCTCGAAGCCAACTACTGCATCGACGCCTCAAGAATCTACGCCAACGGCATGTCCGACGGAGGCGGATTCGTCAATTCTCTTGCATGCTCTCCAGACCACGGTGCTGCATTTGCCGCATTCGCTCCCGTATCCGGCGCTTTTTACACGGACACCAGCTACAGCGACTGCAAACCCTCGCGATCGCCTCTTCCCATTCTCGAGTTCCATGGCCTTGCCGACTCGACAATCAAATATGCCGGTGGCTCCGGGTTCGGCGGCCCTCTACCTGCGATTCCAACCTGGCTGTCATGGTGGGCTCAGCGCGATGGTTGTCTGGATCCAGTAGCGGACAAGACAAACACATCCGAACCTGGATATCAGTACATCACGTACTCATGCAAAGGCTTTGCGGACATTGTGCGTCATTACGAGATCCGGGCCCTCGGTCACAAGTGGCCCAACACCAGCATCACCGTTTCACCGATTGATGCGTCCCCTATAATCATGGATTTCTTCAATGCCTACTACAAACCCTAGATTTTCGGTGCACGTTACCAAGATAGTGAATAGACATTAGTATAGCGATCTCGCAACGAGTAAAATTCATGAATTCAAATTTCGTTTCTAAAATGTCTAATCTCGCGTTTCATTGTTTTACGATGCAATAATTGTCATTCCACAAATATCCCTCGCAATAGAATGTAGTTTTCGAATCACTTCTCTCACTTGAGCAACGTTCTCAGCTATTATTTTGGATGTCTCCCCTCTCTACGCTGTGTATAATACGAGCAGTCAGCATTTGCAATCGACATCGGAAGATTACCTACCTTTTTTATTTTCCGCCCTTTGCCGCTCCGCATCTGCCTCCGCGCAGACTTCGGCAACATGCCGTTTCAATTTTGGGACATCAATATCCACAATGCTTTTGCTCTCGTTGGCTTGATCGAAAATGCCACACAGGAAGTCCAAGGAATCCTGTGTAGGCTGGCTATCCCGGAGACTGGGATGCCTCAGGGTCCAATCGTGCGCCCCATCAACAACGTACCTCTCAAAGTTCCCAAAGAAAGATCTATCTACGCCCTTTGTCCAAATCCAATCGTCCAATACCGGGCAAAGAAAAGTTGTCAATTGCAGATTGCATATATCATCGCTTGTATCGATTTCAAAGGAAGATAAGCGCCGGAATTTGAGAGCCTCGATGACAGCATCCCAAGTATGATCCGGAAGGCTAATGTCGTGTAACGTCAAATACTGTAAGCTGGGCATTTTGGCGAAAAGCAGGTGTATCAAATCTCTGCCCCGAATCTCCAAGTCCCCGATAGTAAAACTTCTCAGACATGGCCATGCACCGTTTTTAGAAAAGATACACTCATAAGTGGCCCATGCTTGAGCAGACCCAAAATCTCCTGGTAGGCATAACTCAAACACTTCTATATCACGGATGTGATCAAGCAAGATCCGCAAACCATTCAGCTTACCGTGACCAATTAGTTCACCTGCCTCGTCGTACCCAGAAGAGACCTTGAGTCTTAGCTCCTTCAGCCGCGCAAAAGCATCGGCACCGTGCAGAAGTCTTGTTTCGGTGGCTGTGCTCTGAGTGTCAAATGTAGCAGCATCGATGTAGCCTCTTAGCTCAAAGCTACGAATATACTTCTCATTTTTGGAGAGCGCATCGATGACAGTCCAAAATCCAAGGGATCCAGGATCAGGGACACCCCAATAATATGTATCGTGGCCCCGGCACCAAGGCAGTGGGGTGGCATCAAAAACCCCCCATGATCGAGCAAGCGGGGATCCAGAGGTGCGATGAGCAAGACCCTCGACCCTCTTAGGGTAGCTAATGCACGGCCAATCGCCGTTCAGCCTGACTGTGTTGAGGCGATTGAGCTACCACACATCCAAGATCAGGATCCAAAGAGGTGATGTTTCTAAAGAGTAGAGCTGCTTACTCTTTGTAGACCCGTAACAAAGATCCTCATGAAGCTGTTGTCATCCAGGCATCTCTGCTCATACAGAGCATACTCCTGCCATTTCCTATATCCTGCCTTGATGAAATCACAATCCTTGCATTTCTCCTCGGACAACCCGAGAAAGTCCTCCGGAACCCCCAACTTGATCGCTTCGATAAGAAATTTGGTATGAACCTCTAAGATACCTACGTCTCCTTTCGGCCAAGCTTTCATTCTTCGGATCTGAAGCCGGAGCCTATCTAAATATTGGGAAAAGGACCATTTGACTCGGAATGCAACCGCGTCAAAGGCCAGCTTCGTCACGCAGCCTCGCAGTACCGGATGGTGGGTAATGCTCTGGAAGACATCGATGTTGGGCTTGTGTGGCGAGATGTACACTGTATCGAAGAGGAAGTGTGCGGCGCATGATGACCACTGTTTGTTCACAAGTCGAACCGCCTTTAGATCGAGTTTGGAAACGTCTCGCAGGGCCTGCAGGATGATCTCGACAGGAAGATACATTTTTGCGAGTGTGTCTACGACTGATGAAAATCTCGCTGGCGATAAGCGTGCAAAATGAAAAGAAGAGGCCTGCAAAGAGAGTAGTAAAGTATCGTACGTAGCTATGGTGCGTCCTAGCGAGCCAGGCAAAGCCAAGCAGTAATCATTGTAGGCGCTCGACAGAGAATTTTAGAATCAGCCGATAGGAGGCCAGCATTTGAGCTCTTTTGAGACTTATCATGAGGTAGTTTGAGAATTCTTCTTCTCTTTGGCCAATATGTCCCTTCTACTCCTTCCTGTTCTCCTACAGTCCATAGGCAATACATGAGATAACCAATAAAGTCATCTTATGAGATTGCATCGCCTCGTCAAATCCCATTTCTTTCATCCAGAGTTTACTCGGCCACTTGAGAGAAATGAAAATGGTGAAAAGGTTGTTGTTCGCATTTTGCAGCGTTTTCTGCACACGCCAATAAAACGTATGAAACCGCCGTATATCTGGTTTATTTTTTTATTTTTTTGTATCCTAGCCCTGAGAATGCTCGATACCAGCGACGTACCATGGTTACTTTTCCCGTTACGTCGAATGGCAAACTGTTGGAAGGATGTTGGGAGGACAGCTCTACGGAGTACACGCAGCGGGGTTGGAATAGGGCTAGGGCTAATTGATGACTAATCGATTGTCTTGGCTAGATACCTAGCTATTTGGATCGGATAAGTTAAGGGCCTTAGAAAGTTATTCATGAAGGCGGTCGTAGGCCAGTAGCTAACTCTCTCACTCATCTTCGAGAATATCTCGTCGCACGGCCCTACTATGTTGTAGGTAGCTAGCCTATACAAAGTCGGGTCGGTCTTTTTCCGGGCAAAAGGAAGAGGAGAATGATTACCCAAAAATAGTAACAAGTCTTCAGCCTGATGGGCAAGGCTCCGAGATTTCTACCGCCATTATGACACTCGACAAGAACTTGACTGTCCCTATCCAGCACACGATTTTTTCTAATTGTCGTGACCATGTCCTTGTCAACAAGTGCTTGGGAGAAAGCGCGCGAGCGCTTCATCGAAGACCTCGAAGAACCCGAGCGCCTTATGTTCACAGAAGCTTCTCTTGAAGTCTATTCTACAGCGCAAGCGCAGCTCAACGATCCCATCAAGAGGCTAGTCGATCGCGATACCTTGCTTCTAAATTGAATATCTTCTTAGCCGGCATCGAGCAGTATGCTAAGGCCATGGATGTGCTTTCACAAGCATCCCCGTTCCTATGCCCCCTGTGGGGGGCTTTACGAGTAGTAATTCGTGTGGTTTGCTTCGTGCCTGCCTCTGAGTGTTACTCTGTTTGATTTGATTCACCAAGCTGTCCTCTCAATTCCAAAAATACTTTGCTGTCCTCATGGACATGCTTGAGCACATTGGCGATGTTCTACCCAGATTCCAAGCATATGAAACATTGTTCTCATCGAGCACTCGGCTAATGCAATCTCCATCCAATGCTTACTTAGAGATGATCAAGTTCTGCACCAGCGTTAAGACTGCCTTTCAGAAGGCTAGGAAGTCGGGTTCGTACTCACACATCCTTTCGACATGTTCCATAATGGTCTCTTATACTGAATAGCAATTGGAGGGGTCAACGCGAAGGTGCTCTTCAGAGTATCATGGAGATCTGTCGAGCAGCAATTTGGAGCGCTTGTAAAAGACTTCCAACGGCATAGAAAGTCGGTAGAAAAAGAGGCCGAGCCAGCACACATTGTCGAGGCAGAAAGAGCAAGATCAATGAGGCGAGCAGAAAAACAACAGCAGGAGAAACAAAACTCTGGTATGTAGTCGTACCTTTGCGCTAGCCACTTTCTATTAACTCTCCTGGAAGAAATTGAAAGAATAAGACTTCTGTCATGGCTTTCTTCAATTCAATGGGAACAACAACACT
>JAEUBB010000029.1:0-81079 GCA_018257885.1 Parmelia sp. 050094
GCGGATGTGAATGGGTTTGAGGAGCTGATGAGGGTGAGGATCGCGGTGACGGTGGGGCAGGGGTGCAGGGGGGTGGAGAGGGGGGTGGCGGAGCAGTGGTTGAATTTGAGGGGGGCGGAGTTTGAGGGGTTCGTGGGGGAGATTTGCGGGTGGGGGGTTGGGGGGCCGGGGGGGGTGGTGAGCGTGCCGGTGAACAAGGAGAATGAGGCGAAGGGGACGGTGGTGAGGGAGGAGGTGCGGTTCGAGCAGTTTGGGAGGGTGGTGAGGAGGGCGTATGAGCAGCCGGCTTGAGTGGAGGGTGTGTGGGGGTGAAGAGGGGAAAAGTCACGAGCTTATGAGCGAAAAAGGACAGGGCTATGTGGTCTTGTGCAGATGTAGAAGGATAGACACGGATGCGTGCTTGTGCATGGGGTGGAAAGTGAGAGCAAGGGTGCTCTTCTAGGTTTCGTCCGCTAATGCATCATCATGTTCATGCCATCTCGCATCTCGTTGCATACAGACTGGTATCATCACATCATCACAAGTCAGCCCCTTCTCCCATCACCCGTCAGCTCTTCCCACCCTTCGCATCCTCCTCCCACTGCACCCCCACCCACTCCTCCACCCACCCAACCTCTCCCGCCCCTACTCCCCGCTCCGCACAGTCCTTCTCGCAAACACCCAGCACCACAGTCCCCCATTCCATCCCCTCCAATCCCTCCTCCTCCACTTCCAGCTCAGCGATCGCGTGAGGCACGAGCTGGAGTTCAAAGACTCGAGAGGCATTGCAGTTGGCACATCGGGGTATCCGGCTTCCGTCTTGGGATTGGGAGACCGTTTGGATTTTGTTGACGGCTGAAGAGGGATGGGGGGGCGTGAAGATTCGGCCTACGGTGTCGGTTTTTGAGTATAGGAGTGGAGAACCTCGGAACTCGTAGCGGAGTACTTGTTCGGGGTTCTGGGCGAGGCGGTCTGCGAACTTTTGGAAGGTCTTGTCGATTGTGGATTCGAAGGCGTCTTTGTCGTCGTCTTTGCTGCTTGTGCCTTCTGTATCAAGGTCCATGGCTGTCTTTGATGAAGCTGGCGGGTCGGGATCGAGACTCTCGTAGTCAGCGTCGAGGTGGTAGGAGGGATATGGTTTGGGGAGGGCGGATTGAGGGGGCCAGGGTTGCTTTTGGGCGGGAGTAGGTGGGGGGGAGGAGATGCGGGCTTTTTGGGCAATGGTTGTAGGGAGATCGGTCGATGGTGGTTGTGGCGGTTTGGATGCTAGAGATGAGAATGGAGAAGTGTTTGAGTCGGGGGAGGAAGCGAATGGATTGGCGGGATGGGAATTGGGCGTGGTGGAGGAGGAGGAGGAGAAAGGGTTCTGGTTGGAGCTGGCTGGGGTTGGAAAGGTTGAATTAAAGAGGCTGTTGCCGAGATTCGAGGGTGTGCTCTCCTTTGCGGATGCTGGCTGAGGTAGGGAGTCATTGGACCGTGTTTTTGATTTCCCAGCCGCAGCTTGCGAGACCTTGACAGCTCTTATGGCTCTCATGGATCCCTCTTTTTTTCGGCATGGCTTTCGCCTGCAATTGAAGATGTAGAGTTTCCGCTCATGGCCTGGAAACTTCTCGGGTAGGTCTCCGTTTAATTGTAGCAACAAATTCATCATGCCGTTGCAGATTTTGCACTTGGCGAGCTCCGCTGAGGGAGGATTGGTATCGTCTAGCCATGCCTGCCGTTCTTGTTAGGTTTCACTTAGCAGATGCTTGATGAGATCCGGGGAACCATACTGGGTAGCCTCCAAGCCGGCTGAATTCATCATCTGTAGCCTCTTTCGAAGCATAGCCAAGCAAGACATTGGTGGTTGTGAAGCTCCCACCCTCGTCGTCTGAGGAATCACTGTTGTTTGGGGTCATAGAGACGTCGAACTTGGCGTGCAATTGAAAAGCCTTCTTTCAGATTGGTGTCAGAGCGAATAGTGTGGTCCGATCAATGAAATTCCCAACTGATGGATGCTGTGTACTTTCAATGCTCCAGGCAAAAGATTCTACCGAGGTACACCAGTGGTATTTTATCGGCCGAAGTTCTACCATACACTAGATCATTCTGCGTTAGGTCCGTCAAGGTGACACGATTCATGTATCTCTGGGAGTTAGGTAGATAAGGTATGTAAGGGCTTCTTTTCTGTTTATTTCTTTTTCGAGATATGAGCTTGTATGATTAGAATGGTAACTCAACCAGCCTGGAAATCTCCTTGCAAGAGTTCAAAGAGATCTTGAAGGAGCATTGGATCATTCCAGACTACAAGCATATACATTGCCATCGGAGTGGTAGATTCTCGCCGAGCATATGTCAGGATACCTATTTTCTTCAGCTCTGAAGACACAGAAGGGCTTTTTCACATATTACAGCCGGCTCTTTTCTCTCGAGCTGAGCCGAGCATTCTCTGGCAACCGAATGAGATTATATCCAGGTAGCTATCAGTTATTGATGGTTCAACTTTCTCGGACTCGCTATCGAACTTCCTGTAGGACGAAAGGTTCGAGTCACGGGATAAAGCTCTGATATTCGGCTTCAATTACTTGGAAAGACTATGTCAATCTGTGAGCAATGCGACCTCCGCTTGCATTGAAAGGATGCAAGTATCTATGGCTTGCATCTTGTCCACAAAGTTTTGATTGGCGAGTCTTCAACTAAAGACGACCATTCCGCATCCAAAAGGAGGTAGTATTAGCGTGCAAGTCAGCTCGCACCTGAAAGACCAAGGGCAAGCAAATGACTTCTGCGAGATCGCGCTAGCTCTCACGTAAGTGCTCAACGCCGTCTGCACTTTCCAAAGTAGGTCTTCTCCTCTCTCTCTCTCTCGCATCGGACCTGAGCTTCAGAATGGCAGATTCGCTCTTACGGCCCCCAGCTGTACCGCCCAACGACATTCTATAGGCACTTTCCAACAGCAAGCGTAGGCTTTGTCGTTTATAGTGTGGCGGTTATCTTGTTCGATAAGTGAGCTCGCGAGCTGTACAACGAAAAACGAGCACGACATCAAAGAAGTAACAGTTGAATGGTTTTCCGCATTGCCTCACAGTATGAGAGAAGAAGGACGAAATCCCAAATTCCACAGTTTCTCTCGTTAAATCAACTGCAGTCTCGTCCCATACAATGTTCCTGCGCTTAGGCAACGGATTCTCAGATCAAGCCAGGTATATATATAATCAATCCGCTAACAAAGCCTCGGCAGCTTTCACACAATATGACCGAACCGACTGGGTTTATTTTCGAGATAGAAAATGGCGTAGCCCCAGGACGCATGGTTTGTTCACCCCAGAAACAGATCTCTTGTTAATTGCTGATTTGCATGAATACCATCAAAACAGCTCCATAAGCTGCCGTGGCAGCTAGGACTTCAAATGGCCGCGCTACAGTTAGTATGCTTAGCAGGAAAGTAAAGACTACCAAGAAGCCGGTAATGACCGCAAGCCGAGCTTTCTGGGCTGCAAGATGCTGTAACCACCAAAGGGGTCCGACGATCATCGCAACCCCAATGAACATTGTGACGAAAGTCACCGATTTGTCAATGACAGATTCCTTACTGTAGACGCTGGTCTCTAGTCCAAAGTCTTCAGAGTCTCCGTAGAGGCGGTCGTTGATCTAATACATGATTAACAGATGTAGAATGGAAGTCCAGGCCAACCTACATTTCTGTCTCTCAAAGGGGCCCATAATCGGAGTATATTGAACTTGTCGATGAATCTACGCAAGGGTGTCTTGATCTTAGGAACGACTGGTATGAGATCACCGTCCTTCTTGACAAACTCCCTTTCCTTAAGTTGAATTACGTTTTCGCATGCATTGTAGAACCAATTTTTGACGTTCGATATCTGAAATTCGGTCGCCTCAGCGCGGGCCTTCATCTGCGTATGATCTAGCAGAAACCTTTCTAGTCCATGTCAACGCAAAAGTCTTACTGCAATTCACAACTTGTTGGAAGTGATAGGACCTACGGTACTGTTCAAGCCTTGACGTCACCTCATCCATAAGCAATTTTCGCCCATCAATGGGGTCGCCTCGAAATGTACCATTGTCGGCATCATTTGTTCGGCACCACTCGTCCATACGCTGAAGCTCTTCCTCAATTTCGACAATTCGATCCTGCAGTCTCAGTAAAACCCGTGCGCTTAGCTCTCCAAATCTTCGTACTACAAAGAAATCATCGTCGGATGCCGCCCACTTGCACATGGCAGGGTAGCCTCTACTATCAAAATGTCAAACCAGTCAAAGTGGAATTGGTGTGCTTCATCAGATTGCGGTCCTTACTATCTCCATGGCTCCTTATCAGCTTGTTGAGGCGTGAACTTTGTGACGTTTCCAGTAGAGTAAACTGTCGAGGTATAGTGAGGTGCAGATTCGGCTGTTATTGGCCCATTGGATTGGTTCGCGTGTATAGACGCTTGTCCAAATGCAGGTCCGGGTGTTAGTGGGAGTTGAGAAGGCTGCGCAGCATCCATGGGCGAAACCGGAGGCGGGGACGAGGGGTTCGGTACGTTGGCCATCTCTATGGGTGATGCCGGACTGATATTCATTGCGGCTTATTATTTTTCAAGAACGCAAGCGCATTTCATTTGAACCGAGAGGAGTCCTGCTATTTAGATCGAGGGAGTTCGTCCTTGGTAATTTATTAAACCCGAAGCACTCTGGCTAAGCCCCCTCCTCAATGACCATTGCAGCTGAGCAGCTGTATGCTTGTGTCAGATGCCGCAAAAGAATGCACGAATATACGTCTTAGGACTCCCACGGTCACACAAACCGAGTCTCGCAGTTATGCCTTATAAGCACTGCCCCAACACGTAACGGTATGCGACGGCCAATGAATTTTGCAGGGGCATGCTTCTAATTTGAGGGACTCTTCATCGCCACCAATCACCAAATCGTGATGCATCCTTCAGCCTTGTACTACTCATGCATCTCGCAATACTTAAACGCCTAGTTTTGGCGGCCGAGACGCCCACTTCTGCCAGAGATAACCAGCTTCCAGAGCCTCATGTTGCTGAAAAAGTGATATTGATCAGGCTGTCGAAGTTTCAAAATGCTCTCCCCACCATTCCATGCTTGTTTCTTCAAGCTGACATTCTTGAGGCGAACTTTGAGGCTCACCCTGTTCCTGACGAAAAGAGAGGCTCACAGTAATTCCTGGAAGCTCTTAATAAAGCCGATATCTGATTCAAATCAGGCGCTATCACACATCGGCCGAGTGTCGGATCTACACCCGATTGGGCGAAGTGAAGCCTCTAAGAAAACATGAGCAGCGGCCGAGGCACTAGATGGAGCAATTTCCAGAACGTCCGAATTGCACTGCGCTCGTCCAACGATGATCAAGGTGAAGGGCAAACCAGAGGCTGGGAGCGACGGCGTGATGATCTTCCTCCAACCACCAATGATCCGCCTCAGCCTGCTCGTCCACCCTATGGCTTACCTCAACATTATCCAAGCGATCCTGGTCCTCACGGTGGGTATGATCCTTGGCACAACCCGCCACCTCCGCCCCTACAAGGTTCGCCTCCGTCCCAGAATTACCAGGGACAATACCAAGCACGATACAATGGACAATACCAAGCAGGTTTCAGTCCGCAGGGCCATGGTCCTCCTCCGGGGCCCAGTTTGTACCCTTCTACACGACCGCAGGCATATGGACAGAATCAGGGCTATATCAGTCCTCCACCTTCAGCTTCACATCCACAAGGTTATGCAGGCTACCAACAGCAGCCCTCGTCTTCGAGCAGCCAGGGTTATCAGGGCTGGCAAGGCACACATCCTAGCTCCTACAACCAAGCCGCATATCCGCCCGCTAGCAACCCCTATCCTCCACCTCCTCCCCCTCGCTCTGATAGTCAACATTCACAGGGCTCAAGCCACAATACGCAGGGCTTAAGCCAGAACACGCAGGGTCCGAACCAGAGCCCGAGCTCTCCGGTATCACCGTACACTGCTCAGTCTAGCGGAGGATCTTTAAGTCGGACTGTCACAGCACCTCCAGTCTTGCATTGCGAACACAGATATCCGGGAGATCCTCCGTAAGTCGCTATTTGATTTATTCTATGGCATTATTAATTGAGTATACAGATGCCGTGACTGCGAACGCAGATATAGGTCCAGGGGTGGCATATAATTTTTCACCCTTAGTTCCACGTCAGCATCAAGCCTCACCACATTCCTTGAAATTTCCTATACCTACTGTTATGGTTCTAGGCCTGGCCCATACATAGTAGAATAGGACCACGCTTGCCAGCGTGGAATTTGGTCTTTTGGCCTAGCCAGCGGGACCCCCGGGTAAACCTATTCCCTCGGGGCCACTCCGTGACACCTACCATCGTCGTAGGGGCTTGATTAAAACCTGGGCACGCCCGTTCTAGAGCGGTATTTGCGAGAGACCTAGAGGCTGGACAATCTGGAGGACAGTGGTTTTATTGCTATAAGCACCGTTTTCATTTCTCTTAGGTACGTTACCTGTGTTTCAAAATTACTCTATAGGCACTACCTCTACTGTTCGAGATCAAGGTGTACACTATAGCTGACTCCGCTCATATTAGTGTCCTCCGTACTCAATTGAGTTTGTACTGTTGCTAGTGTGCTCGATCTGAGCTATCACCTAGACCGCTCGACAGCTTGACGGAGAAAATACTTCCCAGAAGTTCATTGTGCATGTCGAAACATACTCCCGTTCAATACAGAATTCATACATACAAGTTCAAACGATTTGGCTTTGAACCCTTTGGAGACTTCCCATGCTTGGTTTTTGCGTAGCAAAAGGCAATCCAGAGTGGCGGCCCCAGCATACTCTAGGCTCCAACTTATTTAATATGCATTGGGTTCTCGAGGTCTTGAACTGAGATCTCAGATTTGACCGTCATCCCAGGTATCTGACTCAGTAATGTGCACTAAAGCTGCCATAAAGCTTTGGAATAGCCATTCCTTACTTCCAAATGATTGCAATGGACTCTACGGTACTTACAGATGTGGGCACACTAGAGAACTTGTCGTTCACGGTGGATGATTCACTATGAAAATTCTGCTATCTTCTCCCAGCGACTATGAATCTGGCATAAGATGAATTAAAACACAGCAACAAATGCGGCGAGGATGAATCTAGCATAAGATGAATTAGAACGCAGCAATGAATGCGGCGACAGTGAAGCTGGCATAAGATGAATTGAAACGCAGCAATGAATGCGGAGACGATACCACTGGTATGAGATGAATTAAAACGCAGCAATGAATGTAATTAGCGTCTGCATCCATGACTATTTAAACCCATTCTTCCACCCAAATCTTCTTCTCTTTCGTCACGACCACAGCACACATGTTCACGCTTTGGAACTTTGTCCATGATGAAGAACTACTGTGGAGGCATCCACACTTGATGGATCATTATTCTTGCTAAGATACTTGACCCTCGTTTGCTCTTATCGCTCGGCTTTCTTGACTACTCTTAGAGAGAGAGTACTTGGTCTTGATGAGTACTACCTCATGTCTTCCCAGTTCTAGATGCTTGGTCTCTTGCCTCTTTGGCCCATTTGACGGGTCCATGTTGCGCTCCTTCTACTGAAGCAAGACAAATCTTTGGTGCTATATAATATGGATACAATATCATCACTGCTATTAGCTTTGCCTCAATGAAGCCTCAGTTTACCTTGTATATCTGCATGAATAGACAGAGATTTGTGCCTTACAAATATATAAAGCCTACTCTTTCTCCGTGAACTTTTTTCGACAGGGTAACGCCGAGAGCCACTAATATGATAGTCACACCCACAAATTTGAAAACTCTGACTTATTAAATTCCATCAGTTCTACACGGTTCTGGTTGTTTCTGATCTTGAGGAACAACTGTGAACAATCACTATCATGGTGATGTCTCCATTCAGGATGGTATCTAATGCCAGAAGCTTGTTTGGTCACTGGGTTTGAACCGAACTCGGGTGACAGACACCTGGCTGCAGACCCAGTGAGTGTTGACCATTTGAGTCTTCGAGAGCCTTGTGCGTATCCATCCCTCTGGTACTCCAGCGGATCAGATACAGAAAAAAATGGACTTTTGCCAGCTGAGGCTGCTAGACCGTTAGTCTTGCTGCCCCTCTTGACGTACAAATTCTCAGGAGCTGACCCTGGTAGTAGCACTCTTAAACGGAAAGAAGCCATGCAATCATATCAGATCAGCAATACCTGGTCAACGTCAATGGTCAGTGGAGGCCGCTCCAGGTCTGTACAGAGCCTGGGGTTGTGCTCGTCAAAAAGAACAAACGCCAACCTCCAAACCCCACGACCGATCCCAGGATGGTGGAATGCCTAGGGTCTTGGAGCGGAAAACACGCCATTGTATTAGGAGGCCTGGGAGTGCTACTCTACGAGTTACGACCGTCCCACAACATAAATGATCTTAACCACTATTCCAATGTTGGACCACAGGATGTGCCGTTCAAGAAAGAGTACCAAGGCTATCAGGCCTTTTCCAATGTGTATACCCCTAATACGATGCAGCTATCCGGGACAGGGACATTCCAAGATTTCCAGTCCCAAAACTCGGAGTTCGATCAGATATCTTTCAAATTCAACAACCATAGCACTGGTGGGTATACAACTCCCAAAGATGGTGTTTATCACGGAGGCTCGGCCGGGACGGGATCCCAGCATTTCGTCTGGGCGGCGAGGTGAGTGTGGCCGAATACCTATGTGGACCAAGACCAGGCTAACTCATGTTGGCTAGGCGGCGACCCCTGTGAACTCTTCTACCTATGAGGATTTCAATCGACTTATTATACTGAATTTTTCGTTGGAATTTCCATTGGAATTCCTTTCCAGTCGAAACCTGGCAATTGGTAGCAACAAAATTCTACGATACTCTGAACATGTTTCTTCTGCTACTCGTACAAGCAGGCTTATATCGAGCGCAACATCCAAACAGATAAGCTCTTCCGGTAATACGTTCCGAGCAATACTCCAATACGCAAAGAAGCATTGAACAGGTGCAGTCAGAGATCAACGGGATACAGAAAAAGGCTGATGATGCGATTGCTATCTTGGCTGAACGGTTTCCTAGTCTTGGGCCATTGATTGAACATCATGGTGACACCAAAGATATCTTAACAAGACCAGCACTAGACACATGGGTTGATCAACCGGATCATATCCAGCGCACACCCGGCGGAGGCCAAGATCCAAAAGATGATGTATGAACCTTGGGACCTCCCAGAGGTTCTTGGGCTATGCCAGGGGAGGACGCGGATAAAGAACACAATGGTTTGATCTGGGAGTGGAGATCATGGTTAGACACCAGTCGTCTTTGCGTACCTTCTTCATGTTCTCATGGTTTCGACTGGCGATGATCATCTTCGAGAATGTGCGGCGACCTCGAGAATCTGGACGTCGATTACTTGCGTGATGTTTCTTCTATCCTTTCGATTAACAGCACTGGGACGCGAGAACAGTTCACACAGAGACTACGAGAGTATAACGCTCGAAAGAGACAGATACGAAGAGACTTCGAGGCAAGGGCCTTCAACACCTGAAAGAGGTACGACCAGAAGACATCCTTGGATGAAGCTTGAAGACGTTCGATCCCACTCGCTTCTTACTACGGCCGCATTGTCTTGAACAACAATTGATATTGGGCTTCTTCATGGGTATGAGAAATCGAAAAGAGGTCTGGATACGTCTTGCCTCCCTCAATGATCCATTGCTTGGATTTGCATCGCCAGTCAAGTATGAATATCACTATAAGCGCATCAAATGTTCACAAGGTTGGACTATGTCCTATTTATAAAGCCACCTATTCCTATTCCGAGCAATCCTCCAGTACGCAATGCAATATCGTCTTGCAATGATCATTCTTGAGAACGTCGAAGGCGCGCCATGGGACCTAATCAAGGCTATCTGGGCGATCGATCGGAATAACATTCAAGCATGGGCCGAGTCCGTTGGGGGAGGTGAAGATGCGGGCATCGAAACATTCTGGGACACGGAAAACGTGGCGTACTTAGCGATTTGGCAGAGAGTCGGCGCCAAAAATAACTATACCCCTCAAACAAAAACTCGGCACTATGTATACGATGTCGGTTCTCCTCTTGGGACTTGGCGGACATCAAGACGGAAGAATGGAAACGCAATGTGGTGACACTTGGCGGACATCAAGATGAAAGAATGGAAGCGCGATATAGTGACACTCAGCGGACATCAAGACGAAAGAATGGAAGTGCAACATGGGACACTTGAGCGAAAGGCAGGTGTACCTCTCGGGACTTAGCGGACATCAAGACGGAAGAATGGAAGCGCAACATGGTGACACTTGAACGAAAGGCAGGTGTACCTCACGAGGGCGATCCGCGTCTGCAATATGCCAAAGATAAAATGTCTAAAACGTGCCATACTCCGCGATGTAGCACAAAAGTCGACGCCAAAAACTACTATATCGCTCAAACACGAACTCGGCGCTACATAACCTCCCTCGATTGATGTCGGCGCTTCTCTCAGGATTCAGCGGACATCAAGACGAAAGAATGGAAGTGCAATGTGGTGACACTTGAGCGAAAGGCAGATATACCTCACGAGGGCGATCCGCGTCTGCAATACGCCAAAGATAAAATGTCTAAACCGTGTCATATTCCGCGATGCAGCACAAAAGTCGACGCCAAAGACTACTTTATCCCTCAAACACGAACTCGGCACTATGTATATGACGATGGTTCTCAACTCGGGATTTGCAGGACATCAAGACGGAAGAATGGACGGGTAATATGGTTGATTGATGTCGGTTCTTCTCTCGGGATTCGGGCAGACATTAAGACGGAAGAATGAAAGCGCAATGTGGTGGCACTTGAGCAAAAGGATTGATGTCGATTCTCCTCTTGGGGTTTGCCGGACATCAAGACGGAAGAATGGAAGCGCAGTATGGTGGCACTTGATCGAAAGGATTGATGTCGGTTCTTCTCTCGGGATTTGCCGGACAGCAAGGTGGAAGAATGGAAGCGAAAACGACATATCTCCATTTGAAGGAATACAGGATATTTGTCTTTGACAAAGCTCTTTTCGTTTAGCGTCTGTGTCTTCAAGAACGTTCTCAGCAGCCGCGATTGAATCAGCACCAATAGAACAACCAAAAAGCTTCTTAGGCTTCGATTCCAGCTTCGTCGAATCCACCCAATATTTCTCGGTCAGAAGTATTCGCTCGCTAGTTGTGGCGGATGCACAGGCCCGGGAGGTTTTCCATGGAGAGTGTAAGGCCACATATTGATGAGGCCTAAGGAAGATCCAACGTCCAAGGACGGAAGTTCGACTGGGAGCGGTAGATTGGGAGTCAACTTGGAGGTTCAAGAACACAGAGAGTTACTATAAGAAAGGAGAAATTAGGTTGTCCAGATTGTATCTTTGGCAGTGGTCCAAAAGAATTGCTGGGAAGGATCAAATGAACATTTTCGAGAAACGATGGCATCTTTCGCCTGTGAAAATTTCTGGGGGTCACGCTTACGATAACCGGACCAAGGGTCACTGATGAGCATTGGATGCTGCACGTCGTTAGGACCAGTCAGCAGAGTCCTTCAACCTCGAGAAGGAAGACGCCGCCTTGCGTCGAGAAATCTTCCAAGTAGATGGAAAGGCGGTTGCTCGAGCAAATGCTGGAAAACGATGCACAGCGTCATGAATCCTGTCAACGTCTACACTACTGGCAGGCAGGTCAATGACTCGTTCACACATTTATGACTTGGTGTCCATTGCGACCAGCGAGGCTGGGAGATCTGGAAGGAAGGAATGAGGATGGGACGGGATTTGGAGCAGCTGGGGAGGAAAAGGAGGGTAAAGGTCGTCGTTGGAATGAGGAAGGTTGGATGGATGGATGGGATGACGCGGGCACGAGCATTAGGTGCTGGCGGGAGGATGAGAGTGAACGCTATCTCAGTGCCATTTGTATTGTAGCAATATCTGAATGGGCATACATGACTGTGTTGATATGCTAATTATGCATGCTCGAGGGCTTGCGTTGCGTTCGGTCGCTCTTGGTCTCCTGGAAGCCACTTTGATACGCATTCGTCCTGTTCCCCGACCCGTCACTGACATGTTCTTGTGCTGGATGCAGCTCCTGGTGGTCTCTATGCTGTATGAGTTGAGCTGCTGCCTTTTGCGCGGCGAGAGGATGGCGGCTGTATTGGGCTGGGATCGGAGGTTGAGTTTGGTATATATAGATCGGGTGGGAGGATGAGCAGGCGATGGATTGTCTGATGTGGGGATTTGAAGAATATGCCTATGTTGAGGCGGCTTGATGGTAGCAAGCTAGTGATGGGAGTTTAGATACTGTGGAGAATGAAGTTGTCTTTTTTATATACAGCTTTACAAGTGCGGATGTGTGATTGATCTGTAGTACACGGATGCTACATCAAAATAGTAGTTTTTTTTCCCTTTTGTTTTGCTGATTGAAATGTTACTACGTAAACAGAATGCTGCCAAAAAGATAAGTGTTTGCAGGACTGCTTTGCCATAATGAATGTGAGTTTTATTATTATATCTGTTGGCTCAGAACTATCAACTAAAAGAGCGTGACGACTTCTTTGTCGAAGACTATTAATGCGTTGGGCTGCAGCTCGGCTCCCCCGAGAGATACAGAGAAAAAGATGTAAAGGAGAGAAAAACCAAGCGGTCGGCATGCTAGCTGTCGCCCATGCCCGTGGGCTCCCTCGTGGGTTCCCGTTTATCGGATCAAAGCGCGAGAATACACGCCGAGATTAGTTTATAGTTCAAGCCACTGAATGCTCCCCCAAGCCGCCGTTCCCCAAGCCTTTGCGTGTTCCTTCCGACTGATGCACTGCGCCGGGGTGTCTCTAGCTGTGGAATTGATGTTGTCTCCCGCTACTGTCTTGCATTTGGCGTCCGAGTAGATACCGAAAGCCTCTATTTCATCTAAGCCGCTGCCAAAGTTGAAGAGGACGTGGTCCTCTTTGAAATTTACTGGGACGCAGCCGCCCCCAACGGTAACGGAGTCGTGGGCGGGGGGGCCGTTGCAGCTGGCATCTTTGAAGGAGATGGCCCAAGGCTCTTTAGCGACGACGGCGGAGGCGAAGAGGGCGAGGAGAATGGTCGGGTAATGCATGATTTGAAGTGTGGATTGAGGATTTACTTTGAAAGATTTCTGAGAATTGAATGGCTTGATTTGGAATTGTTGAGTATGATCTGAGTAGTTGAGATGGTGAGGACGACGGATCTTATACGCAGGTTTACTGCCAAGGTGGTGCGAAGTTGTCTTTATCAAATCCATGAATGCCTCCTTTTTTGTCTGACTTTGGGTCTTTGTCTTAGCTTGTACTGTGCAGAGATAAAGTGTTGGAGAAACAAAGATAGTAAGGTTGACACATACAACAAAAGCAGAAGAAGAATGACATGGGGCGGAGACAAAGCTTTGCAGATGATCAGCAGCGCCGTCTGTTTCGCGCGACTTCTGGGTATTGTGGTCATGACAAGAAATTCACTGACGTAGTCTCGCTTTGTTCTCTGAAGAAGAAATAATTTGACGAGACTTGATAGAGCGCATCAAAGAGAGGTAAAGAACGAGATGTATAGTGCCTAACCAACAATATCAAGAATTCCTTGCTTCTCATCTCTTCCAATAGAGAATGTGCGCGACGCAGGGCAAGGACGAAAGGTTCCCTTTGAGCATGACATCAGTATCCATTAAGGTACCCATAGGCACATGTACTCAAACTTACCCATGTAGCGTACGGTGAGTTAAGAAAGACTTTCGAAAACCCTTCGAGAATGCTGTGAGGACTTCCTGGAGCTCATGCTGACTGCGCCCATACAATCTCCTCTGCCTCGGAAAACAAATCGACGTCGTATTTCTCCCTTTGGCGACTCGAAAACCAACTTCAGCGCCATTAAATTTCGAAAAGTCGACAGCATTTGGGCTGCAGGGTCTATCAGTGGTACGCTGTGGGCCTGGCTCAGCGGCATCTACGTACTTGCTTCGCAGCTCAGATCTAGGCCGAGACGTGTACAGTGAATAGAATGGGACGGATGGCGAGGAAGAGTGGGAGGTTTCCTTGCATTGCCGATTGGGTATTCGTCGATCTGCTGGGTTTTGGCATGGTGGGGAAGATGGTTGGGGTGGGGGGACAGAGGGTTTCCCTGTTTTGGAGGACAGATACCAGACATGGGGAGGTTTGTTCTGCCATCATGTGTCTGCTTCTAAAATAAATGTGGTGATTACGATTTTCAAAGCTTGCGTCTCTCTCTGAAGGCCATCACAGGAATATTGCAATAGAGAGCTTCAATGCGAGGCTTCAGAGATGGCCAAAGTGGAAGTATTTACATGGAGTTTTTTTGGTTTCGTTGGGTTCCCTGTTCATGAGTGCTATCCTAGGTTATACAAATCCGCAATGAATACACTTGACCATTTGTCAGACTCCCATCGCTCACATGATATCAAGTGTGAGATTTATGATTATCTGAAACTTGAAGAATATGTTCGCTAACGCATGATAGATAGTCTTAACCTCATTTAATGAACATACTCCAGTGGACGAGTAGCCATTACCTACCACCGACTCTTTCATGCAGGTCGAGGTCATTTTCTTTCTCGACCGAGGATTGGAGACTGGATATTCATACACTCTGTCTCCCAGTGACTATAATCACGTCCACAACCTAGAACTCGCCTGCTGTCTTTCGGTAAAGGGAAGCTCCCTCTTAATCTCCAGCTCTACACCGTCCCCACTCCTCCATCAATACGCTTTCTTCTTCCCTGCTACAGGCTTTCTACCTTCTCCCTTCCAAGACCGAGCAGGCAGCCATCACCCACAGTCCCGAACTCCTCGATCTCACGCCATCATGCAGAGCGCGTATCGCTGAGGAAGTCGGGAGAGAGGGGAGGGGAGGGACGTTAGGACGAGGAATGGATTGGAATAGAATGGAGACCTTTGTAATGGATAGGCCGGGTAGGAGGGTTTGGTGAGAGGGTGACTTGGAGAGGGTCTTGGGCTGGCTGGACCCAGGGGGAAATGGTCGGGTGGGTCGAGGGATGCTGGTGGAGGAGGAGTGATGGAAGAGATTGGGGATTGAGCGTTGTGTACTGTTGGGGTGTGATGGAGACTGGTAGGAAATATATGACGGCTTTTGGATGCACTCTCTGTTGTACTTGCATCTTAAGAGTGTGGACAATACCTCTATGGTTGGAATTATTGGAAGATCAGTCCTGCTATCTACTCATTCACTGCCCGTTCGCTCTCCTCCCTCGCTTTTGTAAGCCACTTGGTCCAGCACCTTCTTCAACTGCCTCCAACTGCCTTCATCTCACTTCTTTCCCGTTATCATTGCCCACAATCTGCAAGCACAGCCCGACCGGCGATCGCAGTACCAACCGGTCCAAAAATCGTCCATGCTCCCGTTCTCCGAGACGGTCTTGTGCAGTAGCTTGGCGACCGTGAAAGCAAGAGTGTGCGCATTGATCATCCCTAGAACCAGCAAAGAAGGAGTAGAATTCTAAATTAAAGAGCGTTCCTGGAACGTCGAGTCATTCATCGAAGGAGAGAATTTGCTATCGAGATTAAGACGAGGCCGGTTCTTGTCGAATTGAAAGCACCCGACAGATCGAATGATTTCGGAAGCTGCTGAATGTAGATGCCTTTTTATTTTGTTGGTTCGGGACCCCAGAAAAGGATTGCGCAGCTATGAAGTCTTGTTGGAGAGTGACGGAAAAATGACCCAATGGGATGAGGCTTGTCGACGACTGTGTCTTTCCGGCTCTTGGACACTTTGCTTGAAGCCTGCTTGAATTCTCTGGTCTTGTAAGGCTCCTTCAGCAACATTGGCGTAGTACTTGGCTAGGTCCCTGCTTCGTGGGCTTCGAGATGGTTCTGAATGGTAGCTTGGCGATGTGAGAGCGAGGTTTTAGCTGTTCATCACCCCCATGTTGTGGAAAACTCGCCTTCCTCTCTGGGTCGATAGAGGTTCATACATTGGGTCATCATCTTGAAGCCACAAATGAATGCGTCAGCAGTGAGTCGTTTCTTGACGAGAGGACTGATGGTACGAGCCATTGTAATCCGCGGCTTGAGTAGAAGAATCGATCCACTTGATTAGGTTTGTGGGTGTCAATGTTTCTGAGGCTGTTTCTTGGGTGAAAGACCACGACTAGCAAGCTACTAGGCGGCTCTGGTCCACGCTCTTCTGGTGAAGGCACATCACGAGGCTCGGAGATAAATGCCCATGGATGGCGTCGTCGCCGACTCAAGCATGAAAAAGCCAGAAGAATACCAGAATACTTGTGAAAAGTACCCCAGGTTCAGTGAGTCTGCCGACAAAGCCTCCGTTTTAACAATCTAGAGCCCGCATTGTTCCTCGGGAGGTTGACGGAAGATATTGGATACTTTGCTTACCGCTGGAAGTAGCAAAGAAGGGGCTGAATTCCAGAATATGATCACGTCTGACGTCCGATAGAGTTAGAGGAGTTGCTGCATTCCAAAATGGTCTTGGAGGGACTCAGTCTCCATTAGTAGAAAACAGGAAAATTGCCCCTCGTCGAAGGACCATAGATGTTTCTTCGCTTTGTGTTCCACCGTCTTTGAAATCTCGCCGGTTTTTCGAGGGAGTTTCCCCCTTTCCGTCGAGCACCCTCATCGCCATGAAGAATACATCCCGAGTGGTATACAAGGTCTTTTACCACGCCCACTCATCTGTTGTTTGGTCGAAATCCAAGGCTCGTTTGCAATATTTGCGCTGACTGTCGTTCAGATCGTCTCTCATCCAATATTTTCCTTCTCCGTTTCTTACTTCCATCCTCATATGGCCGTATCAAAGCTTGTTGCAGCAAGGCAAATATGATGCTTGCGGTGCCAGGCCAGGCTTTGCTTGTGTAGCCCTCGTGCAGCCCTCGTGCAAATTTCGAAAAGTATTCTAACACAAGTACCTGCGGAAGCGGTGCTGATTAACCCCAGGACTAGCAAAGAAGGAGCCAAGTTCTTGAGGAAAATTGGCGCAAAGTATCGAGTGAAATCGAGACGGTGAAACCTGTGCCGGGCTTGGAAAGGACTCAAGCCATGGCTTAGTTGAGAAGCTTTTTCGACGACCCGGTGGAAGTGTTATTTGACTCCATTTGCTCAACGTACACCCTCTTTGCTGTTCTCGGTCTTGCCCATCAAGCTATACATAATGCTTGGCTCTCCTCTTGACTTGCACCACTCGTGAAGATTTTGATTGCGCGAGCTCTTGTGTCGTTGTGAAGCTTTTAAGTATTGCCCGTCCCTAGAGATAGCAAAAAAGGAGCCGTATCTCTGAAGTAAAGACGGTAAAGTTGGGGGGTGTTGCGTTCTATATCGTTATCGAATGGCATTCAACCTTTGCGTTGGCTGAACTTTGAGGCTCCTAGTGGGAATTTGGTTTGTTTTTGTATTCTGTATTTCTCAATTTCATCCACCTAATGCTAAACCATGCTTGATATTTTCCTCAGTGGCTTTGCGAAGAACTTCTGTCGACTCCGACGTGAAAGGTGCAGGTGGAAGTGGACGAATAGCTGTGAGAGGATCCTCTGTAGTGGCTTTACGTAGAACTTTGTCGAGTTTAGTATGAATGACTCAGATGGAAGTGGACGCATAGCTGCAAAAGGATCTTCTCTTGTGGCTTCGCGAAGGACTTCTGTTGAGTCCAACGTAAATGGTGCAAGAGGAAGAAACAAATAGCTGTAAAAGATCTTCTGCGGTAGCTTCGCGAAGGACTTCTGTTGAGTCCACCATAAACGGTACAGGTGGAAGTGAATGTATAGCTGTAAGAGGATCTTCTCTAGTAGCCTCGCGAAGATTTTCTATCGAGTCTAACCCTAAGTGCAAAAGGAAGTGGACGAAAAGCTGTGAAAGCTCTTCGGTGGCTTCGCGAAGGACTTCTGACAAATCCACCATGAACGGTGCAGGTGGAAGTGAATGTATGGTTGTGAGAAACCAGATCGCATTGGTCGCCTCAGCATGTTCACTGAGCTCGTGCATTTGGAAAATCAACAGCGCAGAGCTGGGATGGTAATCAAAAGGTCGAACGACTCCTTAGGGAGGGATCTGGGGTACATCTTCGTAATTTTCGTGACGTGAGGACCATGACTGGCTCTATGGAAGAGTATAAAGAAAGGGTAACATGTAACGCTGCCTGATGCAGATTTTATCGGGCTTCCCTCCTAGCAAGGTGAAGAGACACCTGGCCATCCCGCGATGATGCGGCCACCAAAATGCCCTCGACCGCTTACTACGTCGTCTTCGACCGCTTGAAGTCGCCTTGTCATTTTTGACAAATACACGCCATCGTAAGAAGTTTGGATCTTTCATGGGAGGATCGGCAATGGTAGCCAAAGTTGTAGGCAAAAGATGCGATGTGCGAGGGTCGAGCTGCGGTCTCAAGTGCAGACGATAGTGCCTCGGCCTTCACTGGTCTGCGGCCTGCGTACCCGAGCTTCTTACTAACAAGAAGAAGATTTCAAAGATCTCCCTGGCATGGTGTTTGGCAAATTCTGCACACACACGAAATAAAAACCTCTGTGGACAATTGCGTCCCATCGGTGCTGCGTGTTAGAAAACGGTACCTCTATGCGTATATAATATACATGTAGTTGTATCCCGCGGGTTTTCGTCCCAGACGAAGCTTGTGGCGGCTGCTGCAATTTGACAGGCGTTGGCGAGCGAGTCGGCGACGATCCGACATGTTTGTCGAAATCATGTAAATCATCGTCTCAAAGAGAATAGTGAAGGTATATTTCCTTCAGTGGACCATCTCAGCCCCTCACCAAGCTGCACCATAGAAAAGCGGTACATAGCCATAATTTCGTCTCGTGTCTCGTGGCTAGCGATCTGATGCAGGTCATCGTAACGGAGACCACACGTAGGACGATAGGCATTGCTGGCGGGTAATGAGACTGACTGAAGCATAGGAAGTGAAAATGATGCCGCTCCGGTTCTTCTGCATATGGAGTTCGAGCGATGAATCCTTCAAGCCTTGCTGGGGATTGAGTAGTCGAATAAGGGGTGGGAGACGGTGAGCTGTCAAAGAACTCTATGTCTTGAAAGAACACATCTGGTATATCTTCTTCTAGAGCGTCTAAACTCAGTGTAGCTTCTTCTTTCTGACGCCTTTGAGGAGCATCTAGTGCCTAGGGAACGGGCGCTGGTGAAGACGCATCGGAGGAGGCCTTTGCGTCTAGGAGTACCAGTAGCTAGTCTTAGGCCTATTATCTGGGAAGTAATTCGCCCAAGGGCCGTCTAGATGCGTCACTTAAGGCCTCAATATACGGGCAAAAGGTGATCACTGTACCTAATACGCTCAATGACATACCAGTGAAGGGTACCCAGCTCATAGTGGAGTGGTGGAGGAATGAGGGTTGAAAGTCGAGGAGTACTTGAGCACACGAAGTGATTGCCGAGTCTCGATGCACTCCGATCAGCAGGTTCGTTCCCGCTGATGGCGAATTCTCATTTCTTTGAGTGTCCGTAAGAGGTATCTGTGCGGATTTGCTTTGCGAGAATGAGGAAGAAAAAAGATGACCGTTCACGGAGACACGCGTCTTCGAAGGCAATGGGATTCTTGGCGTGATATACATGCTTCTAGTGTTCTCTTTAGGTAAGATTCCGAACTTTCGATGCTCATTCATCTGATTTGAGATGCTTGCTACACAGGGTGAGAAGTTCCAGCTTAGGTGAGCCAGTCGTGAAGTCCAGTACTTTTGTACGCAACAAAGAACAATCTTATCTTGTCCTCTTTCCTCGTTTCGGTATTTTGGGCATCAGTACCGTCCAATTATGTGTTGATTTCTTTTTTGCCAATTCGTAAAACAAAAAAACGCTAATGGTTCATGTCGGAGCGTAGTGATAGGTCCTCTCGATGACCGCTTTTGATTGTTCTTCTTGCACTAGCTGTAGCCACTTAGGTATTTTCGGGAAAAGTATCGAGAAGATTTGATGGTCGAGAATGGAAAAAAACCTCCGAAACTAGCACAGGAGGGGCCGGATTCCTGAACAGGATGACGTTCAATGTCAGTTAATTCGTTCCTTCTCGTCGAAGGTGTAGATTTTCATATCGATCTTTCTTGCAATCTCGTTGGATACTGCGGGATTTGAAGCTTTGGTCCTACTCTCTTTTCTCATTCCGAGTGGGAACGGCTGCGCAGAAGGCAATCGAAATCTACTGAGTGAGATTTTTGGTGTCTGTGCGAGCGTCTTAGGCCACTAGGAGTGATGTTAGCAAAAAGCCTTTTAAGGCTATGAAGGTACTTACAAATGTGAAGTGGATGCTCCGTGAATCTCCATGATTTCAATTGGGTTACGCAATCCCACTCACGTTGCCTCCTCCAGTGTATGATATGGACAACTCTTGAGCAGATTATTGAGCAACAGTGCTCTTGCCACATCCTGCTGAACGTGTAATGATCCAGGTGTGACTGTGGTGCAATGAGGCCAAAATTTAATGTTCTTGGTTGATAGAAGCAACTGGTACGGACAACTCTTGAGTATATTATTGAGCAACAGTACTTTTGCCACATCCTGCTGGACCCGTGATGATCCACATGTGATGGTGTTGATGGTAAGCTCGAGCTCCATGCTTTTGATGATGATCCACATGGGACGATGGTGATATGAGGCCAAAGCCCAATGTTTTTGCTTGACTTAATAGCGGCAGGGATCGTGGGCAGGGTAGATAGCCGGGTCATGGCCAGCGAAAACCGTGTGTAAGATGGATTCTAAGGTAGAGCTTCCAGGATCTCTGGCCGTCGGTGAACAGAACATGAGCATGGAATGATAATTGTGAGTCTATCAAGTGAAAGATACATAGCATTATTGTATCGAGTTGATGGAAATCTGGAAACTGTTGATGCTGTTGATAGTGGGATAGAATGGTCGCGGTGGGCCTTTTGCCGAAATTTCAAAACAGGTTTAAAGAGCGCTAGTCTTGCTAGTATGTTTCAATTCGCTCAAATAGGGCTAAGATTAAGCCTGAATATCCCCTTCATGGAGCATTTTCACGGGGCTTTGACCTCAAGACTATACTTCAAGAATGGTAGACCGATAGGTAAATGATACATGCAATTTGGCTAAGCTGGGCGCAATGGAGCGACATGTGAAGTAAAAGCCCTTAAGAATACCATGAATGCGAGCATATATACCATAATGACTTCCATGACGCCGGGCATAGTACCCAACAGATTTGACAAAGACCTTTCAAAGAACCACCAAGACCTTGCAACATATAGGACTATCGGCCATACTTAGATGCAGTATGAAAGGGTAGAGGATGCTTGAGCACAGTGGTAGAGGGGCATGGTACCCAAGAGATGTGACAAAGACCTTTCAAAGAACCACCAAGACCTTGCAACACATAGGACTATTGCCCATACTTAGATGCAGTATGAAAGGGTAGAAGATGCTTGAGCACAGTAGTAGAGGGTAGAAGCCAAAGCCAAAGTCTTGTATGTATGTATAAAGAAGAAAAGCATGTACGTGGGAGGGAGGAAAGTTGGGAGAAGATGGGAGAATGGGGGGGTTTAAATACCCGTAGATGCCGCATTCACCGCGGGCGTTTGCATCACTCTCTCCATTCATCCCTAAGTGTCATTGCCGGGTGAAGAGGAACGTTCTCTATTCACCCGGCAAGGTTCATTACTAATGAGATTCTTACGCAATTCACTGATATGGAGACTCCACCTACAAGGAGACTTTCTCTGTCTCCGCTCACTCTTGGGTTATGCCATCTGAATAGTGGCTCTCCATTTGATTCATGTCCATTCTTCATCAGTCAGCTTGCTCTTGTACTCACAGACTGCCACTAGAAAATGCCTTCACCTCTAGGTCTGGGCTTTGATGCAGGGCATTCATTCTTGAGAGACTTTGATACATTTGGGATGTTCTCTTGGGTAGATGCATGGGTCACAAGACTTTGCAGTCTTGTGGAAGTTGTAGAGAATTTGTAAGACGGTCTACGTGTGCGGTCTACAAGATGAGTATTTTCAATCATTAAAGCGGCGAGTCAAGGCTAGACTAAGAATCGTTAGACAGACTGAGGCTTACCTTATCCATGGCCACGTATTGACTTTCACAAACTTCAGCAGGACATCCAGTATCAATCCGTGATCATGAAGACTGCAAGTGCTCAGTGCCATCATGTCTCCTTTTCTCAGTCACTGTCAAGGACATGTCATGCCGGTAGAGCATCAGTAGGACTGTCACAAGCCTCAACTACCTTGAAATTTGCTTGTCAACTAAGATATGCTTCAAAGTGAGTCATCTGGCTTCTTTGCAAGATTGGAAAATGTTTTGTAAATGGGGTTTAAATATTTTGTAAATGTTTTGATTGTCTTCAGGAGAAAAATGTATACACCAGTTTGATCCTTCCTTAAGATTGATTATTCCAGGGTCTAGGAGCTCCTCCTCTGGCCGACAGGCTCCACAGTCCTCCTTTACCCCATCCACCTCGCCCAATACTTGAGCCATCGACGGAGGTACAGAAGGCAATGCAGAGGAAGGAGCTGCCGAAAAGATTCTTTATATAGCCAAGCGCTACCAGCAGGACCAAGTCTTTGCTCAAGAGCAGCTGTGACTGATGCATTTACCCGATGATTCAAAGTGCTGACAGCACTGCCAAGACGCTGATCGACCAACGATGTCATCCGATTACCAAGCGACCCTACTGCAGGGCCTAGACGCCTGTCGAGAGCTGCAGTAATGGCAGCCTGGATTTGGACATCCAAGGTATCAGCGGCAGAACCAAGTCGGTGATCAAGAAGAGAGGTAACGGATACTCAGATTACTCATGGAGAGTGAGTTGACGGTGATTTGGCTGCGCAGGTATCGAAAGGTAGTATGCTTCATGGTAGATACGATGGCTAGGGTTCCAAATCAGTGGGATCTTAGACGCTCAAACAGCATTTCGACTTACTTGACAAGTGATAGACCAATTGCTACATTGGGCTTATAGATCCCGTTGGTGAGACATGAAAAGTTGATTTCGCGATCTTGTGCCAACATGGCATATTCGATTATCGTGTTTTGAAGCTCAACGATTTTTTGATTTTTTTTTTTGTTTTTTGGAAAATACCCTCAAAAGGAAAGCGATTGGCATGTCGATAAAGCTTCGGCAGGTTTGGGGGAGCTGCTTGGCTTGGGCAGCAAGCATTGGCAAAATTCTCTAGATATGTCTGAAGATGCTAAAGATGTTAGTAAAATATGTCGCTAGTGATTCCAAAAGGTACAGATATGTGGGGAGAAGACATCAGTCCGGTGAAGGTGCTGTTGATGGTAGTGAATGCTACCCAGCAGCTCTTGGCTTGGAAGAATCATGATGGAAGTTCGACTTACCCTGTGCCAGCCTATCTATATCAAGGTGTCGAGCTCTGTTCTCGCTGCAAAATCTTCCTCCGAACGTTCTCTTGATATTGTCACAAAACCCGCTGACTGTCTCATAAAACAGCAGGCAGCTCCTTGGACCTTGACGAGACGTGCACCCGGCACAAGAAGATGAAGGTGAGGGCGAAGTATATGATGATGTCGTAGGAGAGGAGGGGGATGGTGATGATGAGGGGAGCCTATTCTGACATTTGCCGTCATTTTTGGCGAGCGAAGTCACTAGGCAAACATCGCCAGGATACCGAGACCGAGGAGTACGATCGCGATGCCGAGGAGGTAGATTGGTCCCGGATTCGGGGTAGCTTGGGCGACAAGTTGATGCGCGCGCTCGACGAGGAAGACACACGGAAAAGACTTTGCTGCCGATGTAGAAGACTAGGCAGAGGTCGATGGCTGAACGGCTGCGGATTTTACATGTGGCATCTCTGGCGTTGATGAGTAGGCCGGCTGAAAAGATAAAGGCGAGCGTGCAGGAGTAGATGGCTAGGACGAGGATTCGGATGGAATTTAGCTGCTTGAATTTGCCGAATCGATGGCTGCACGGCAGCAGGTCTGACCTGTGAAAGTCCAAGCGTTCATGAGGAGACTGCCGGAAACCATGAAGGCCAGCGCCCGCAATTGCGAATTTGCCAAAAAATAGCGGTGTTGTCCAACGACGTCGCTTTATACTGGTCCAAAAACGAACACGATAACCTCTTTCCCCTCCAGAGGAAAAGGTGTTGCAGCCATGCCACGGTTGGCCTGTTGCGAACGTCAAGCAGAGACTAAGACCACGACTGTTAGCAGGTACTCCGAGCCAAGTAAGTGAGCTATTATCATACCTAGTCCTGACACCTGACATGATACCAGCGGTAACGAAAAGCCCGCCGATCTTGTGCGTTAGTGAGCCGCTGATTATCTCACTGATTCCGAGTACCGCAAGACCGGCAAAAGCTGCGGTCCGCGCTCCCATTATTCGGATGAGTCTTGCGTTGATAAGACCCAGAACAGCGATACATGTGAAGGCAAAAGACCCGATCCATGACAGCGTCGAAACCCTTTGCAAAACCAGGGCGGCCTGGATAATGCCCCAGCTATAGACCGTTCCGATGATCCAGAATGAGACAAAAGAGCGCGCAAAGATAGCATTCCACCCATGGCCTCCCTCCGGAGGTTGACGGGGTAGAAGCCCCTTGCAAGACTAGGGCGGACTGGATAATCCCCAGCAGCAGACTGTTCCAACAACCCAGAATGAGAAAATTGAGGAGGCAAACACGACTTTCCAGCCATAACCTCCCTTCTGAGGTACAGATTCGGTGGGCGTGGTTTCCGAAACTGCCCCAAAGAGAACGAAAGAGAACAGCACGCAAGCAAGCTCGCTCTTTTATATATACAAAAGATAGGGTGTGAGGTGGAAAAGGTTAGAATGTTGGCAATGATGTGTGGGTGTGATGGAAGGCTTTGGGTGAGGATTTATAGAAGAAGTGCGAGCTCTTTCAGCATTCAGTAGTGACATTTACCTTTGAAAAGTGATGCTGACAGCTCTAGGAGTATTCATTCTCTTGCATTATTCACTGTTGTTTGAGGTACGTAGTGCTTCACATCTAGCTATTGTATTGGTCTATTCAATGTAAGCTAATCTTCCTATGTTACAGGGAATCACGGTTCAATGCAATAGATGTAGATTCACATCAAACGTGCACAGTATCCCCTTCACTCGATGCTCTTTCTGTTCTGACTCCAAGGGGTATATTTCGGGTAAACGATGTACCGGCAGTCCAAGAAATGGTACGTGGTAAGGATCGAGGGAGCTGGCCTGGGTTCCTTAGGTAAGAGGTCGCTAGTGGATGTGATTTCTGGACCAAACGATACTTGGAGTGAGCATTTTTCAATTGCTTTGACTATTTTTTGGTGATCTCGATAGCGATACGTTACCGTGAAACCCAACTTCATGATGTATCCGCTTTTGTGGCTATTGACTGGCAATCTGCTGTTTTAGGTGGATGCCGTTGGTTGTAGGTTACGATGACGCTCTTTGTCTTGCCCTGATTATCAAATCTTGTTGTGGAGCTCCATGGCAATCCCACACAGATCTTGCCGGCCTTCATGTGAAAGACTGGATAGGAATGGCACGACACCCTTGATGTTGGTCATGAAGTCAAAGGTGCGTGATTGGAAAAGAACAGGAATAGCTTCATTGTTCACAAGCTTGTTTGTTGCAAGAAGGCTGACATTTATTTCTTTGGAAGCGCCCTTGCCCTGATTGCCAAATCGGAACTGAAAATCGTAGTTTTTGTTGCAGGTTACGATGATCGTCTTTGTGTATGTGACTCCGTCATGTGAAGCACCACCAAGGGCCTCGCGGTATACTTGTAGACGAAGCTCAGGAGGTAGACGCTCAAGAGGAAATGAAGTGGGGTCGGTCTGAAACCGCAGCGTCGACTGTAGGAGAGCCATGGCCAAGCGGGCAACACAGTGGTGGCTGGTTGCACCAACTCAAGGAAGCGACTGCGGACAGCCATATATATATATATACCCAGTCGACGATTGATTGCGTTCGGCGTGGGTTTCTTCGATAACAAGTCGAAAAAGCTACTCAACGCTGAGTATCCCTGCTTCTCCACTCCCAAGTGCTTCACTAGCTCGTATGTAGCGACCTGAAAAGGTGATTGTGTGAAAGTAGGTAGTGGTTGACCTTGTTGGTATTGAGCTTTTTGGCGCGCGTAGGAGGTAAGGTCTAATGCGCGTGCTGGGGGTGCACGAGACCTCGAGGCTCTCAAATATCAAGTGCCTGATCATGAAATTGGCCCAGTTGCATTCTGTTATGAAGCCTCGAAGTCTCCAGCTAGCATCTAGTTCGTCGAGCGGATAAGGTTGAATGATCATCTTTGAGGCTTTGAGCGTATTGATAATTAAAGACTCATAAGCTTCGGGAGGCTTGAGATCTGAGAACGTGTTGCACAGCCCGGGGGTGCACCCTTTTCTCGAAGGGTGATTGAGCCTTGGGACCGTATCTTGTAGGTCTCATATACTTTGTATCAGCGATGCGAGGCCTTTCGACAATGGCAGTGGTCGGTCAGATCGAGTTTCGTTGCAACGATCTGCGTTGTGAAACCAAGCAGGCACGGGGTATGGAATCCAAGTTCGTCAAAGGTCTTTCCAAAAAAAATCAGACCCATGTACCACAAAGAACTATAACCCATTCGTGTGTCTGTGTAAAAGGCATAGAAGCATACAGCTTGGTGTTTGTCTTGCTCTGCGCTGATTCGTTTGGCTGTATTTGAATGACAAGCTCGATACGTGGACTGTCTTAAAAAATGCCTGAGGTAATGTCTTTGAGCTGAACTCGGGTTTCTGTACCTGTTGGGAGCTAGTTTTGATCAGCGTCAAGAGGCAAACGGTATGTGTTTAACTCCTTACCAGGCCCAAGCATGAACGGTACACCAGCCACCTACCCCTGGCCCTCAACCTCGGTGACTCAACAGCGTTGCTTCTAGCCGTGCAATGGACACTGTTGCAATTACAGCATGCCCCACTGAGAGAAATGATCGTCTCCCGGATTGGTTGCTGTCCGTTTAGAAAGAAGAAACAATCGATCTCTCGTGTTTGATATATGCGATCATGGCGCAGAATGTGGACCATCGTGGCCTCTTTGGAACTGTGTCGTCTTCTTTGTATGCAGGCTGGGTACCATCTAAGGACTTGCTAGGAGTTGGGCGGGAAAAAGGAAAAGAAAGGGAGAGGCATGACGAAATTCGAGCAAGTCCACAAAAGCCACCAGGTGGAGTGATCTCAGGGGGAGTATTAAAAAGGCTTCCAGTTAAACTGGCCTGTCTCAGCTTTGTGGATTGAACTGTTCAAATGCTTACAAGCATTTTACCCCTCGCTGAAATAAGACCAAGTCTCCTTCGATAGCCTCCTCATAGTTAAACCTTCAGGTTGAGTATGTCTTCTCTTCACTACTCAACGAGCAAAGATTCTGTACTGATGACTGCCTGTATAGTATGATCGAAAGGCAGTGAGAGCTGTAGAGCGAAGAGACCGACTGTATTGCCAGCTAGTAGGCAACTTGCAATGTCTTTCGAGAAGAGCACTACTCGTAGTAGTGAATAGAGAATCCAGATCTGAAGATGAATATGTGCGTACGAAACTTTGAGATCTTGGTGACATTGTGCAGAGGTTATGTGATAGCTGCAGTGACAATCAAACTTTCGTGCAAACTCTAGCGGGATCCTTTGTGTCACGCAAACCATTCATTTCTAGAACATTCACCGATTTCTAGATTCAACAAACATTAAAGAACTCTGCTAATACCATGAGCCAGGTCCTACAACCAGCGAATCTGTGATCTTATAGATCTCATGCATACGACGTTCGATCTCTGGAAAGGCACAGACAACTACTCAACGAACTGGATGACTTGGTAGTCGCTTATATACCGCCGAGTCAGTTTACCTTGAGTAAAACAGCATCTTTACACTGACAGAATGATACAGATGTTAGAATTTGGCCCCCAAGCATCCCAGCCGTCCTGTATCCTGAAACACACCTTATTTCAATACTGGATATACTGCGAGGCCTATACTTCAATCATTCCTGAAAATTCCAACAGGTTATGCGACCGATTTTGAAGCTTCTTTCAACCCTCTCACACTCACATACATATGAGCGAGCTTCTATTCCACCTGTCCTTCTGATCAATATCAAGTCCAATACTCCACATCGATCCCTCCAAAGCCAAAGTCCAAGATGGCTCAAGATCAATCCTTTAGGTCACCGATCCGCCAACTCACCGAAAAAAAAACTACTCAGAACGGCTCGTCGACGTACGCGCCCTGCTGCAAAAGCAGAAGCTCTTGTCTTTCACCCAAGAACCAGCCTCAGGAACACTGACACCCACAAATCTGGCCAAGTAGATCGGTTCTTCAACTCAAGTAGCCGATACAATAACTCATATTATCAGTCCCCCGTCAAGAAATGACTCACTGCTGACGCATGCAATTGCGGCTTCAAGATAAACCCATGTACGAGCCTTTATCGAACCAGAGGGGACGGCGAGTTCATGAGACTCACCAAACAATGCTACACAACCAAGTACAATAACTTCAAGACGGTCTCGGATGACATTACGCACATCAAAACACTCAAAGAACGAATCCTCGCAACGGACGTTGTTCTAACACCTGACAAACAATCAATCCTCTGCCTATCGATGTCGCTCCCCGAGCACTTTCAGTATTTGACCAAACTTTGGGAATCTTTTAAGGCAGAGCCGGTACCAGGTCTATCTACAGGGAGATCACAGACACTTCCGACCCCATCGTCAGGTCAATCGGCGGCATCTACCATGAACACCGCAATGCACCAGCCTTCCCTGATGTTACCCTCGCAAAACAGACTTCATCTCACGCCTGATCTGACAGTTGCAAAGGCTACAAGCATGTTGCTAGAAGAGGAGAAACTCTTTCCAGCGAGGCCTCTAACTCCCCAAATGAAGATCACGACCTCGATCTTATACTTTACTGCGCAAGAGTGGATCAACTTCGATTCAGTCGACGTTCTTGCAAATCACTCAACACAGCCGTCCTACTATCCTAATGTTTTTTTGGTCTACCCTGAACAGCAAAGAGTCGCCCCATCCTCCGGCAAACCGCCTCTATTCGAATATCTGTCGGTATCTGTCGGTCCGTCAATCCTGTTCTCAAATACCTCTTTGGTATAGTACGGAGCTGTGACACTGCCAACGAGCTTGCTATGTCTCTGGCAGCTAAGCTTCAGACGGCGCAGTTTTCACTCCAGAGACACTTAGATGGAGCTTCCCGGCGACAGCTTCATCAGACACACCGTACTTTACCTGATTACCCTCGCCACTACTTCGACTCGCTATCGCGATGGACATGCCAGCTATATTCGCAACGTCACTTTTCCGAACTCTGATGGATCGAGGAATGACAGAGTCCAATTTCTTATCCTCTCTGACAAAAACCTACAACATACGAGAGACCTTCTACCGGCTTCGCGCTCTTTTCTTCATGCTAGATTGCATCATTGATCACAAGGTTGATGATCTGTACCTTACACCCCAAAAGTCACTATGCGAACGCTCCTTGATTTTTTCATCACCTACTACGACAGTTGCATCGACATCTTCACCTTTGCAGGCCTCAGGAATCCCAAGACATCGTGGTGGAACCCGATGTCAGACGCTACTCCAAAAAACCTCAAGGACTGCAATGCCAGGGCATGTCCTTGTTCTACTATCTGTGAGCATACCCTACCTCTGTCGACTCTCCCTAGTACTAACCACACGATTATTCGAAAAGTGTATTACTAGTTTTTTCATGGTGAACGCCGTTCCCGAATCTGGAATTCGGAGCTCGTACGGTCCTAGCTACACCTACCTATATATCTATATACCTACCTATATATCTATATAACGCTCCTGTCATTCTTGATGCCCTCAATCATGTCACAAGGGCTGGGCGGGACGCAATCCAAGATGGCTCGTTCCGGCCATTCAACGAGTTGCTATGTCTAGCATACATGGAGGACCAGAGCATCAACGTAACTGCTTCCCAGACCTGTTTATATAAGTTTCCGATCAGCAGCTAATGATCTCCAGTACCATGACGATGGCGAGAAAGACCTCGGACCGGACATTGTGTCGATATCGCTGGGCGGCGGAGCCACTATGAACTTCAAGATGAAGGAAAAGAAGTGGCCGGCTATTCGTCTCACCTGTAAAAACTACGACCCAGAGGCTAAAGAAATCCCCGGTTCGCAAGCGTGGAAAGAACGCGTGGCAGTTAATAAGCTCTACGAGGCCGGCGAGACGGAGCAATACGAGCGGGCCAAAGAAGAACTCGTTGAATCTTTAAATGGGCAGAAGAAGAAACCTGGGCCGATTATACTGTCTCTGGAGCTCAGACATGGAGACATGGTGGTTATGCACGGCGAGGAAATCCAGCGGATCTACGAGGTATGTGTTCCTTTGCCTTTGAATTTGCCTACAATTTGACTAATCCCATTCAGCACGGTGTCCTGCCAAAGGGGAAACTGCGATACGGATTGACTGGCCGTTGCATTAAGCCTGAACTTCTGAACAAGACTTTCGAACAGAGGCGGAAAATTGGGCCGGTGGTGCTGTCTCTGGAGCTAGCTTGAGCGGGTGGTACCGATCTCCGTGAAAACCTCCCTTCTGACGTCCCGGTCAATCCTGACGGCTATTCCATCCCCATCACGTTCTTCAAATACGACAGTGATTTCCGCCGCGCGTTACGTCAATTCCAGGAGGACCTCGGGTCCGGGCGTCTGGATCCCAAACGGCAAGCTGAGGCAGCTCAGGCAATGGAGGAGAGGGCTCGAGGCGCGTTTGATGCGTACCAAGAGAAACGATTTGAAGCTTTTTGGGGACAAAAGCAGAAGGTTGACCATGACGCCCTTGCTGGGGAAAGCACAAAGGTTAGATTGGAGTTGCTGATACAAAACGAGGCGGGTTTGCTGGAGGGGAAAGATGGGCGAGCGTACGCGGATTGTGCGGTGGGTTGTTGGAAGAGCGGTGTTTGGGGGACAAGAGCTGGGCTGGTTCTATGACAAAGTGGTGGCTTACGAGGGCGGCTTCTGTGGGTCAAAGCGCTGGTCACGATCAAGGGCCTCAGATGCTTGAAGCTGGGAGATGCGCTGGATTCTATGCTGGATGGGAAGATCGTGGTGCTGGCTGAGTGGTTATATGGGAGAAGGTCGTGTATGAGGAACTGTGGAGTGTTACTCATCTGCTGAGTCGCTGGACAAAGAGCGCACAGGGGGAGAGTCTCAGACTTGACTGCAATTTCAAGCTCAAAGGAGCGCAATATATCTAGTCTGGCAAGCTGGAAATGTTCACTGGATCATCCTAAGTCTTCATACATGCTCTGCTATCAGATGTTTCCCATCTTTGCCCGGGCGCAAACTCATGACAATGATCTAGCTTGCACATTCAGTCCTGTCCGGAATGATCCAGTCACACATGCAGACATTAGTATCCGCTCTGTTAGGCCAAAGTCGGCAATCAGCGCCAAACGCGGCCCGTTTAGTCGCGGACGTTTATTCCAACATCGTAGCGCATGTCTTGCAATGTGATGTAGACTTGTATTTTTGATGTAGTTGTAGATGATCTCTTATTGACATTCCTTATCTATCCACAGTATTCAGTTTGCCAGTCTAAATGGCTGTTGGCCCTAGAGTGGTATAAGCTGTATAAGTCACGTAGCTGCCTTGGTCTTTTGCAATCTCCTTCCCATCTCCATGTTCCATCAAGATTGCATTCAGTGCATTGCCATGGCACGCCTTGAATATCATTTTCTTCATTCCATATGGCCCTTTTGCCCTTCTCTTGCCTCAAATTTCCTTATGCTTCTTTCCTCTTTCGATGCTTGTCTTCGAGCCTGCAGGTGATCTAGAAGGTCTGGATGACGGAGCCTGCCTATAAGTTGTTTTTCCGTTCAGTCAGATAATGGGAGTTCAATGGCTGCTGATTGGCACTGGCTTTCTGTAGGTCGATCTCATTCTTCCCACCATATGTAAGCGGTATATAGCTTCTCCGCTGGGAATGCACGGGAAACAGAATTGGCATTCGAGGGTTTAGAAGCGTTGGATGATACCATCTGGAAAGAACAGCAACGAGGCTGTTGGCACGGTGTGAGGGAAGAGCGTCAGAGGTCGGGATCTTGCGTCGGGATTTCGAGAGGAGGGCTGGTGGATGCTAGGCGGCGTCTAAGGGATGGGGGGTTAGGGTCGACGGGGTTGGAGGTGTGGCGAGCTGGCGGATAGATCTATACAGACATATGTCGGGGTAAGCTTTGCATAGTATTCTGACTGGAGGTTCAGACCTAGTTGAGGATATCGTTTTCGAGGGGTATTTGACCCCATCGAAGCGATTGGCAATGGCAATGGCAATGAAGCGATATTCAGTTCCAAAGGACGTCACTAGATACAGAGTTGGCTTCTGCTTAATTGCTTGATTGTGAAGCAATCGGGAAACCTTGGCACGGCAAGGCGATTCCAACCTTCTGAGGTCGTTTAGCCAAAGTCCGTTGCCAAAGTCACATCAAACTCTGACTACCGCAACACTCACGTTACGATCGATATTCTCGCTTTTGGTCATGGAACAGCACACGTCGAAAGTAAACAGGTCTAATCTTTTGGAAGGTCATCAAAGAGTCCAAAAGGAAGAAGAGAGAGAGAGAGAGAAGAGAGCCGGTCAGCTCGTGTCATGGCCAGCAGCATACGCGAGTCGTTGGCTTTGAATCACTAATGGTTCCTACCGGCTACAGCGAGAAGGCTCAGCCCAGAGCTCTTACTACTCATCCTTGCAATTCTACGCTGGAGCAGCTTGTTACCTTCAGGTGTCGTGGCAAGCTTTTCAGCAACTTCGTCCTTTATCACCAGACAGAGCACGATTGTCCGAGAGCTATTGGGAAAGCGCCGTGGGCTTACGGTACGGCTGTCTCGTTGACTGGGGATCAAGTAGCGCTCCTTCTCAAAGGACATACAGTCGGGCACAAGTAAGGTAGTCATGTAAATGGATTGATTAAGGTGGTGCTATCCACCATCTCTCTCTTCCCCCCGTCCCCATCCTTCCTCCTCCCTCCCCTCACATCCCCAACCAACCAAGCCACCTCCTCAGCCTCCCCCAAAAGCCCCCCTAGAACACACACCATCAGCTCGTCTCCTCTCCAAGATGCACTACCGCTCAAACACATACCCTCGCCGCCATCTCCAGCTCCTTCCGGAGCTCCTCGATCTCCTTCTGCTGCCTCAGCAGCCGGTCTCCCCCCTCCTCCTTATCCTTCGTCAGCTCCTCCCGGAGCTCCTCAATCTCCCTCTCCTGCCTCAGCAGCCGTTTCCCCTCCTCCTCCCTCCCCTCGTTCAGCTCCTTGATCTGGGTGCCTTGCTTCAGCAAGGCACTCGTCTCGTCATCCTTCTGCTTCCTCAGCTCCACGAGCTGGTCCCTCTTCTTCTTCACGTCTTTCTCCGCCGCCTCCAGCGCCCTCTGCGTGTGGCGCAACTCGTTCTTCCTATATAGTAGGGGGATTAGTATATATTTACCAAGCTCGGAGAGCCGGCTTGGATGGTGGGATACAGCTCGTTATTGATCTCGCGCAAACGCGCGGCATCGAAGTCGTCGGGGTGGTGTGCGAGTTCGTCGCTTGAACCGCTTCCGCGGCGAGAGCGGCGAGAGAGAGGCACTATCACCAATTAATACAAGCGAAAACAGATGCATGATAGACAGCTTACTTTGTTCTTGTAGCTATGTTACTAAGCGTTGGCGTGTGATAAAGTAAGAGAGATGAGGGATTTGGATGTGCGCGAGAAAGCTACAGAGGTGGGTTTGGCAAAGGGAGAGAGTGCAAAAGTGCGTGTTTATCCAAGTCCCCTTAGCGCGAGACGCTACCGCAACCGGACTAGCCAATCCTCTCCCTTCCCTCCGCGTCGACACTGCCCTTTCTAACCCTTTCCCTCTCCAACTCATCCCTTAACCTCCGATTCTCCTCCGCCCCCTCCTCCAGCCTTTTCCTCGCGCCACTCCGATCTAGCAACCTCGCCTCCCTCTCCGCCTTTAGCCTCCTTTCCATCTCCCTCAACCGATGAACGAAACGCTGCTGCGTGGACTCAATGGGCGCGGAGACGAGGTCGATGTTGACATTGGGGACCAAGTGTGCCGACGAAGCGTGACGGGAGGGAGAGGAGGAAGGGTTCATGGCATTGGAGAGATGTTCGACGGCCGAAGAAGAGTGATGGCGCGCCAGAGGCGGAGGAGCGGCGCGATCGGCGCTGCTGTCGTTGGCGGCGCGGGAGCTACCGGCTCTGAGAGCGTTGCGGGCGTGCATTTCCTGTTTGTGCAGGACCGCGATTTCGGATTTCAAGAGGCGGTTCTCACCTTTGAGTTTGGCGATTTCCGGCGCCGCGGTAAAGGTGCCCGAGATGCGGTGGGATTGGACCGTACTCTCTAGACGATCAAGTTTCTTGATGCGGGCGTCGAGGGTGTTCTCGACAGACTGGTACTCGGTCCAGAGTTCGCGTTCAATGGTGCGAATGCGGGCCTGGAAGCCGATGATTGTGCCTTCGACGTTCTTGACGGCGTTGAGGAGGTTCTTGCTGAAGGTGGGGAGCATGGCGGAATTGTTGATGACGTCAAGGGTGGGGAGGTGGTTATTAACGAGGGAGTTTTGGTGCTGCCAGTCTTGACCGCAGATGGCGGAGACACGGGTCCAGAGAGTGAGGAGGAGGGTGTTGCGTTCGGCGAGCTGGTCGCGGAACTGTGATTCCAGGGTTGCGAGTTTCCTGCGGTCGGATTGGCGAGAGGATTCGAGTTCGGTGATACGGGTGTCTTTTTGGGAGACGGTGCGGGAGGTGTGTTGGTGGGTTTTTTGCCATTGCTCGTATTGGACTTTGTCGGCGCGGCGGCCTTGACGCTCGCGGTCGAGAAGGTCGGAGAGCTTTTTGGATTCGAGGCCGTGGCTTTCAAGAAGAGCGTCGCGGTTGTTGAGGAGACGGTCTTTTTCTGATAGATTATGCTGAGCGGTTTCTAGCTCGGTCGCGGTAGACTCGATATCTTTTTGTAGCCTTGTGATTGAAGTGAGGAACGATGATCTTGTTCCTTTGGGATCGCCAAGCACTTCACGTAGATGGCTCTCGAGCTCCGTGAGTCTCTCTTTAAAGGATGTAGCTTCAATCTCACGCGACTGAATGCTCTTCTTCAGATTCCTAGACTCCTCCTGGGCGGATTCTAGCTCGCGGTTGAGGTCATTGGTCATCTGCTGCACCTCCTGCTTTGCCTGACCACCGATGACCTCCCGTTGGTGTCGTTCCTCGGCCAATCTCGTCTCCAGATCCATGACACGGTCCTTTTCACTGGACAGGCTGGCCTTGAGATTATTGAGAGCATCCTCAAGGTCACCAATCTTGATCTTGTCGCCATCTTGCTCTTCTCGTAGGAAAGCAATCTCGTTCTGGCCAGACTCTTGTTGGACTGTAAGCTTGTTGATTTTGTCCCGTTCCTCTCGCAAGTCCTTGTCCATAGAATCTGCTTCGTGACTGAGTTCCTCGAGCTCGAGCTGCAAGTCTCGAATCCGTTTGCTTTTCCCCTCAATCTCCTCTTCTACTCGGAGAATGCTTTCACTTAGTGTTCGGACCTCCTTACGCAGCGCATCGGAGTCTTCCTCATGATTTGATAATTCGTTGTGTAGATGTTGCAGTTCTTGATTCTTCTGGTCAACTTCATCCTCCAGAGCACCTATTCGTTCGCTGCCTTCGGCTTTCAAATCTTGTAATTCAGCTTCCATATCCTCCTGTAGCCTGAGAGCCTCATCTCGTTCTGCTTGCATTGTCTTCAGATCTTCTGTAGCTAGGCCAACGTCGTTGTCATAGAGTTGCTTGAGATCCTCATACTCGATCTTCATGACATCAAGTTGCTCAAGTTCGTCTAATAGCTCTTCAAGTTTCTTTGTCAAATCATGAACCTCAAGCTTTAGTCCGGCGTTAAGATCGCGCAGTTGGCCATTCTTGAGTTCGTAAGCGTCGCGTTCAGCATCACTCATTTGAGTTGCACGAGTCTGATCACTTGCTCGAGAGGCCGGACGGGGTTGAGCACGAGATGCTGACCGCTCAAAGATACTGTCTCCAGCTATTGAGCGTGTTCCATGGCGTGAGCCAAGTTTCAGATCTTCAATCTCCTGGTACAGACGTTCTTTCTCTCGGTTGCGGGAAGTAAGCATTGATGTCTGCGCACCGACTTCGCGACGCAGCTCGGCATTTTCATGTCTCAGTTGCTCTACAAGGGTACTGCTCACAGCGCTACTGCCACCGTTACGATCTTGCTGTCGCTCTGGAAAGTCACTGTAGGAAACTGTAGATGAATTTTTCTGCCGTCTGTTGACATGGTAGACATTTGCAGCATGGTTATTGGTCGTGGTGGAGGAAGCATCGCTCTTCAATCGTCGAATCTCATCTCGAAGTCTGGCATTATCCTCATCCGCTTGCTCTCGACGTGCAGTCTCGGCATCGAGAAGGTCTTTCCACATGTCCTACATTGCCTCGCGTCAGTACTCAGAATCGTCTTGGAAAGGATTGAATGCTCACAACTTCTTCATGAACGCCAATATCATGGCCCCCATTGGATTCACTAGCCCGCTTCAACATCTCAGCAAGTCTCTTCTTTTCCCTTTCCTGGGCAAAGCCTTCATGACGCATCTTTTCAACTTCAACCTCGTAGGTCATCACTCGCTCCTTAAAATAGGTCAACTCATTCTCCATGAGTTGGAATTCCTCAGAATTGAAGCCAGTCTCGACCTTCTCCGGGACTGGTTCTTCTATCCTTTCCGCAAGTTCATCTATCTTGTCCTGCAATTTCCTCTCCAGCTCTCGATTAGCACGCTTGAATTCTCGCATTTCCTTTGCAGACTTGAATTTGGCCGTCCGGAGATCAACGTTCTCAGAGATCATAGCTTTGATACCTTCGTCTGACCTTCTGCTCAAGGCATCATCCAGAAAATTGATCTTCAATTTGAGGTCCCAATTTTCTTTCATCAAGCGATCGATGGTGCTACTTTGTTCCTTAAGAGTCAGGCTTTTGCCACCCCGCGCCAAAGGGTTAGGAGCACCGTTCCTTTTATCGGGCGATACCTGCCTGTGCCTATCTCTATACTCTCGAGCCATAGATGCTGGAACCTCGATATCCCGTACATGCTGGGCAATGACGGTGTCAGTTGGCGTATTAATGTTCCTGCTTGTGGCTCTTGGCGTCTGCGGTATATCATAATCTTGTCCTTCTGCCTTCAACGTGTCGTCTCTTGCAGTATCATCTTCCTCATTTAAAGTGTGCAGATCCCTTTCCGTTGGCCTTATCCTATCTTCATCACTGAGATCTGAGATTCCAGATGCCATACTTCCTAGACTGATGGTCCTAGAAAAGTCCGAAGGCCTGCTACTGAGAGAACCTTGAGGTACAGCACCACCAGATTGTAAGGCGAAATCCGCCCCCACAGTCACCTCACTTCCACCTTCTGTAGAAGTAGTCGTATGAGAAGAAAAAGAGGACCTTTGGCTTGCCATGCGGCTACTGAGGTACTTAGGCCTTCTTTGAGATCGTAATGAGCCTAGATCATCAGTGGCTTTGTCATTTCCTTGTGTTTCTAAAGGCTTTGTTGGAGTTGGTGAAGTTGCACGCGATGAAGAAGTAGATACGGCTCGAGCCTTCCGAGGAGTGGGATAATCGTCAGTCTCTGCGCCTGGACTTGACTGCCCTAACGCTATGCCACCTTTACTATCGTCCGCCGTCTCGTATCCTCCGTCCATGGAAGCCATGGACAACGCACGAGACACTGTACGAGCAGCGGCCGCGGCAGTTGGTGACGAAGACATAGTTTCCAGCGAAGAGGTGTTGTAGTGCTCGTGGTCCATTTCTGCATCTAGGGATTCTCTTGACTGTATTTCATCACGCCCAGGAGCTGGAGTCTGATACATTTCTGGTGGTGTAGCTGGAGAATGGGCCATGGTATCTTGGTCCCCGAGAAATGGATCCATAGATTGCTCGTAATTCTTTTCATTTGTGCGTTGAACCGTCGCAGCATATGAATCGGTATCATGCTGGCTGAAGTCGGTAGATTCGTCTGTCCTTGCATGCGTAGCTGGGGACAAGTCCGGTAGGAACGTCGAATCCACATCCTCAAGGCGCATCCGCATCTCTTTTTCTTGCAGAAACGTATCTCCTTCTCCAGCCGTTATACTTCTGCCGTCCTCGCTCGGTGCATTCATGCTGTCATCTTCGGATCGCCGATGTGTAGTGGTTGTTGCCTGCGACTGCAAAAGGGGTTCATCATGCTCAATATCATCACGATCGAAGGATGTCTTGATGGGGGATAGGTCTTCATCGGTATCGAAGCCGCCTGGCACTCTTGATACTTGTCGAGAAACTGTAGGTCTTATTGGTGTAGCCATTGAGCTTGGCCCAAGATGTTGTCGTCTCCATGTGCTAGTCAAGGTACTTGGCAGTCTGGAATAAGACGCAAGAGGTTAGAGGACACTGCATGAAGCCAAGAAACCATCATACCATCAACAAAGTGTGGGGCTGTCGGTAGAGATGCACAGATTCGCGTCACTGAGCGCGTGCGACGAATTGGGAATAGCCCCGTCGTCTACTCCGCGTTCTCGACTTCCCGAGGTCCAGTGGACTACCACCTACATACGTACTTCACCAGAAGACTTATCAGGAAATTGATGGTTACAGAGAAGGTCCAATTATGATGCTCTTGTCTTGCAATAGGATAGCTACCTAGCAAGCGGCCTCTCTGGTTAACATCACAGAGCAGGTTTCTGTGGACAACCCATGCAGCAGGTCACGCGATAGCATCCTGCAAAGCTTGGAGACCTTGTTTGGAGCTGAAGCATGAAACAACCAGCTTTCTGGCTCTGTCACCTCACGTCTTGGCCGGATGCTGAATGATGCTGAATGATGCTTGGACCTAAACCGTAGGCGACATTTGGATAACACATCGGCTGATCGTGATATATCCATCCAGACTGCTATGTATATGCAACATAGCTCGGAAAACCCGCCCAAACTCCGCATGCTATATACACTCACGTCGCTCATGCACACCCATCTCCCATTCCCTCTTGATCAATCGAAATTATCCTGATTAACTTGATATGCCATAACCATCATCCACAGCAAAAATACCGTGCCCACAATATAAAACGCAAATACGGCTTTCCAATCCTGACATATCCCCTGCGTCTCCAACCACGCCAGGGTCGCCTCTCCGTTCGCAAGGCCGTGACTCGGTCTGTACAGGTTGCAGTAGCTGTTTACTGAGCCAGTAGGGCCGTAGAGCTGGATTGCGGTTTCGATGAGGCCGGTAAGGAAGAGCACGAAGAGAATGAAGGAGCCGAGTACGACAATGCCCGGTAGGAGTTGCCGTTGTTGGATTAGGACGAGGATCATGAGAAGGAAGAGAAGGCAGAGGGAGCCTGTGGCTATGCTGTAGGGAAATATCCTGGAGAGGGTATAGTCGGTTAGCTGAGAGATTGTGGGGGATAGGTTGGAAAAGGTGCATACCATGGGGGGTTTCCAAGGCGGAACACAGAGTTCAGTTGCATGAAGTAGGTGAATACGCCAACTATTGTTGCTGCGGCTGCGATCATGACGATGAGCCAAAAGTTGAGCTGCGCTTCCGGCCATACGTATTTTCGCTTCCGCTCGAGCACGCGGATAAGGACTTCGTTGGCCATTGTGTGCGAGAGGTCAGGGTTGGTGGGCGGGGGCGGTTGATGTGGAGGGTGGTGGGAGGTGGATTGTTGGCAGGAAAGCTCCCCTCGGTGAAGCTGATGTCCGAAATCTTATGTAGCAGGTTCTTGAGCGCTCTTGTACGTGCTAGATAGTCGGTGGGAGCTCTGCTCGTGCTGTTGTAGGCGACTTCTTGGCAATCTGTTTCTCGAGCTGCAAAGCAGCGATTGCCAGGGCTTGGGAGCCAAGATGTGACTTCTATGGTATGTGATGTATGCTGAGTTGCTTATCTTGACCAGAGAAGTGCCGAAGGTGATTGGGGATTTGGGGCTGCACCAGAATGTGGAGGCTTGCGATTGGACCGTTCGATCAGAGCGAGCAGGCGGACCTCTCGAGTTTCGAATGGACAAATGTGCGACGCAGAAGAAACGCTACGAGTCTTCTGTATATTTTGTATGATGTCAGAGAATTGCTGAAGGGACAGGCAAAAGTGTAGGTAGATGAGGAGCAGCAATTGATTCAATTGTGCATTCTCTTGATAGTCATGTCTTGGCGGAGAGGTTGGAGTGACATTATTATTTGGTGGCGGGGAATTTGCGGGCGCGGGAAGCAGGGGTCTTGGCGCTGCATTTCTTACTTTCCTCGGTCCACTTCAATGTAGCCTGGAGCCTGACATTCAGTATCCTTGATCTTGTGAAGGTGATTCTGTGTGTGCTGATTCTCTCACTGACTTGTCACGCCCGATGAAGAGGATTGACAAGGCGGTATAATGCCAATGGCGATCCACCCAAAATGGCACGCCCATCCATAGAGCGGGCATGAATTAACTGCCGCCTGAGATGAGGATGAATTAACTGCTGCCTGAGATGAGGATACCCTGTGTCTACGCGTTTTGCTGGTCATATATTCTTCTATTTCGTCTTCTCTGCCTTCAATTGGCCGCCACTGTCGCGTCTACAGCGAAATGATGGTGGGTTAATCATCAGCTAAAGTACGTGACTCATTGACCCTCAGAGTACAAATCAAAGCCTCTCGGCGACTCTGCTCTCTCTTCCAAAGCACCTTGATCGCTGCACTCAACTGCCAAAAGCGCAACCCGTCCCCCCAATCCCACAATGCCTCTCGAACTGCGTCCCCTAGCAGCCGAAGACGCCCAGGAAGCAGTCGCGCTCATGGTGGCAAGCTACGCCAACAACCTCTTCCGAGCCATCGTGCTCCCCGACGGCATGAGCCAGGCCAGCATCGACAAAGCCGTAAAAGAGCGCCGAGACGCCGTTACGGATCCCGACAAATACGCCCTCAAAGTCATCGACACGGACAACAATGACAAGATGGCCGGATGCGCCATTTGGGAATACACAAAGGCGATGACGGACGAGGACTGGGAGCGCGAGAGGAAGGAAACGCCACGCACCCCTGCCGAGGCACGGCACGATATTGTGGATGGAATCCTTCTCAAGGAGCAGGACTTGAAATGCAAGATCATGGGGCATACGAGATGGCTAGGTGAGGACTCTAACATTTCCCTTCATCAACACACCTAATTCTCAACCCTCCCAGAACTCTACGCCCTCCACACGCTTCCCTCCTACCAACGCCGCGGCGTCGGCTCCCTGCTCATGAAATGGGGCCTCGACAAACTGGCCGCGATGAACGTGCCCGGGTTCATCATCGCGACGGATCAGGGTTACGGCTTGTATATCAAGCATGGGTTCCGGGAAGTGGACCGCTGGGAGCTGGATTTGGGCCAGTGGCCGCCTGCGCAGGGGACGTATGCCAATGTTTTCTTGACGAGGATGCCCGGCGGGATGTGAAGCAGCCTCTGGAATGTGTTTTTCGACATGGGTAGTCCCGGCCAACTACGAAAAAGTCTCCTTCTTTCAATCCCGTCGCTACCCAATGAAACCGCCGACATGGGGAATTGTAAATCTGGCAGTCATTCTCCTTCATGATATCCACGTCTTTGCCAACTGAATTTCTCCAATTCGTAAACGCTGTCATTGTCAAAGCCATCGCGTTGCGAAACAAGCCATTTCGTATAGATCTCGCCAAGATTTATTTGCGGATGGGGATAAGTAGAGCACACCCTCCATAGAAGCCACAATCCGTGATTCCCCTACGCTGAAGTACCAGCCCATCGTAAGACATTTGTCACTCAGATCTGTTCTGGAACCGCCAAATTCGAAATATGATTCCCCATTGACTATCATCAGAAGCTCTTCCCAATTCACGCCAACTCCAAACGCCAAACCCTCCCATCCCAATCACGACCGAGATACCCATCAAAGCTCCTCCCCTGCAGCCTTCCCCGCCATAGGCTCCTGACCCATTGCTTTTCCATTCCCGCTATCCGCCTTCCCAGTCGACACCTTCTCCGTCTTCCCCTCCCTCTCCCTCTCCCACCCATCCGCAACCAACCTCGCCACATTCATCCCCATCAGCGAACTCGTCTCCATCGTACTAATAAAACTCTCGATCCCACTCGTATACCACACCTTGCCCTCCTCATCCAGCTGCACGTCCTCAAACGTGACTCTGGGCGGCAGGTACGGATAGCTCTGCCAGACCTTCTCGTAGATCCAGGTGACGTCCCTTCGGTCGTGGGGGCTTGCGGGCAGCGGGGTCAGGATGCCGTGGAGCCAGGCGGCAGAGACGGGGGCCGGGCTGAAAATTTTGTAAAGGTATTCGCGCTGATGGGTGGTGGGGTTTGTGAGGGAACGGAGGGTGGAGATGCTGTAGAAGGGTGGGGGGTTGGCGTTTGTTTTGGGAACGGTGGTGAGGATTGTTGTTGGGACGGCGCTGTCGAGGTTGAAGGCTTGGGGATCGAGTTTGCGGGGGGAGGTGAAGAGGGTGACGTGCAGGTTTACATAGGGGATTTCGGGAGGTGGATTCCGGNGCGAATTGCAGTGGGGCGGCGAGGACGATGGTGTCGTGGACGGCGAGGTCGATGCCGGAGGGATAGGAGGACGAGAGCGAGTTGACGGCGTAGCGGCCGTCGGGTTGACGGTAGATGGTCGATACGCTGGTGTTGAGCAGGACTTTGGCTCCGGATGCTTTGAGCATGCCGTCGAAGATCTGCCAGTTGCCTCCCTGAATCGACATGGCACCATCTGTAGCCATGCAGACCATGCTCTCCAACCCATGGATCTTGTCGAGATTCTGGGCATAGTTCACCCGCGTGCTCGCTTGTATGATGTCTGTCCCAAACGAGCCTTGGATGCCATTTGCCTGTAGAAATTGCTCCCCAGTTGCCGCGGTGGCCTCGGTCAAGCCGAGGTCGTATGCTTTCTGAGACAGGTCCTTGAATGGAAAATGCGGCTCGTCATACATCTTAAGGAAGGCCCCAACCGTCTTTTTCATCAGCTGCTGTGTCCGAATAGGAGCGAGGCCATATTTCCATAGTATCTTCGCTGTAGTCCACCAGCCACTTTCGCTGCCCATGAAGACCCAGTCCGTCCCATCGTATACACCCAACGTGTTTGGCAGATCCTTGATCTCTGGTTTGAATCCTTGAGTAGCAAGACCGAACTCTCTGGCTGCTGAGAGGAGATTTTTATTCACTTCCACGAAGATGCTGGCGCCCAGTTCAACAGGCTCCGCAGGGTCACCGTACACATCGACCGTGGTCGATCTTCCTCCCACATAGCTCGAGCGCTCGTAGACGGTGATGTTGACCCTGCTGCAGGGATGTCTGAAGCGATTGAGATAGTAGGCAGCTGAAGCACCGCCGGAGCCAGCACCGATAACAGCCACGCTCTTGACGGGTTCATCGGGATCGCATTGATAGAGTTCCGAGTCTGGGAGAGTCACAATGATCCATTCTGAGTCTGTGGGCGAGGATGGGTAGAGCCAGAAGCAGATTACGATGGCTAAGCAGATGAAACCTAGGATTCTTCGACGCGACCAGAAGGCAGGTCGAGGGGGAGGTTGTACAGGCTCCATGCTGGCTAATCAAAGAGTGAAGGCTTCAGTGATGCATCTCGGTGACGAATATGTCGGTCATAGCACGTGTCAGTGGATATAAAGTCGTGAGCGTTTCTGGCGGCATGGTCAAAGCCATCAACGTGCAACATGCGAGGTGTGCTCGTATGTAGAGTACTAAGAGAGGCTATTGGCGGTTGCATAAACGAGTACAATTCTTGGCGCTGGAACAAAGGATCTCATGCAGATGCATAACCTCGTGCATCATTTCCGCCCTCCGATCCCGTCTTATTATTCTTATATGGCTTCAAAGACACAAAGGAACATCTCCTTTCGCTGTCACCTTCCATCTTCCACTTTATTACAGAAAGGCACTCTCTTGATGGGGTCAATTGAGAAGTTCTAGTCGACGTTGCTCTTGGGTAATAAACAACGGATTAAATATAACAAATCCACCAGTTCCTAGCTACCTGGAAACCACTCAACACGATCATTACAGAAGTCTGCTTCGTGGCTTTTGGATGACAGCTACATCTCTTTAATCGTCTCTGTATGCTTCGAATTTCGTAAAGTATTAGGACGATGCCGTCCCTTGCACGTCACCAACGCCGTCGAATATATACCCACCTATCCCAGCCACCCTCTCCACTCCCCGACCCCTCTCCTTCGATTCTTCCCTCCCCCATTCGGCTGCGAATTTGTACTCCCCAGCGGTATCTCAATCTGCCCCGTCACCGGCCAGGTACTGTTGCTCACGGGCCGACTAATCTCCTCCAAGTCGCTCCACCCAGTCAAACTCATCGAATCTCCCAGCTGTCCCGTGACCTTATCCGCCCAGAACACGTAGATCTGTCCCTGAAGACCGGGCACGACAGTATTCGACGCGGCCAGGGGATGGTAGAGGGAAGTTTCGCCGGGTTGGTTAGTGGCGAGATCCGGGCTCGCAACCAGGGGGGAGCTAAGGTTGTAGGCTTCTTGGTTGTTTACTGAGCCGGGGGTGCCGGTGATGATGAGCTCGTGGATGGTGGTGGTGCGGTAGTGGTAGAGGTAGGTGGAACCGTTTTGGGAGATGGCGGCTATGTCGGCGTTGTTGTGGTCGAGGAGGTTGGGGAGTGTGACGCCTGGATTAGAGATGTCAGGGGTTATTTTGAGAATGTGTAAATGTCAACGTGCATACCGTTTTTGTATGTCCCGGTTGGGTCCGAGACGGACATCCAGGCCTCTTGCAGCGTGTTGTTACCCGAGGAAAAGAACAGTCTCAAGATCTGTGTGCTCTGATCGATCGTCGCCGCCAGGTGGGAATTTGGCCATGGATTGTGCAACTTTGCTCCTTTCGTCCACAAGTCGGTGCTCTGAGTCCAAATCAATTCTTGCACAAAGAGTGCTCCCGTCAGATTTTCTGCATGGTAATACAGCCGAAGACCCGGTCCTGTATGGAAAATCTGCGAATAGACTGCTGCCATTCGATAGCCATCCCAATCATTTTCTGGGTCCTGAGAGACCGAAGGCAACGTAAAATTTCCTACGGCGGCAATTTCTAGGTCATTCAAAGTACCAGGTTCCCAGTAAGCCGCACTAGAAAATATCTTTCTCTTTTCTTGCAAAAGTCCATTTAAGCCTACATAGAAAATGCTTCCCTAAGTCCCTGTTATGCCTCGTGCATGGAAAGGACATTTAGACGGGAATTACCTGCTGATTTGAACCATTGAGATAAGTCACCGTTGCGAGCCCAGTATTATTGATCGCATCTGTGAAGATGGGCCTAACCCTCTCTTAGCTGCATTTTCGTACGTTCCTGGACGTAAAACTTACACAGCGCTTTGCCAAGACGTTAAGCCATTGGACACGGCTTCCTTAATATTTCCAAGGACTGATTGATAGTACATGCGGAAGGCTTGTTCGCTCTCAGGATTTGAACCGCCCTGGTTGTAGGAAATCACATTCAGTGGTGATGCTGCTACGACGTCTCCTTGTCTAGCACACGACTGTGTCAATAACCCGCTTTTTCTGGCTTCAAGGTTGAACATACTGCAAGGGTAATGAAGTGGTAGTATTTGCACTATTAGTCATATTGTTTGTAGTGTTGTTGGGTGCCGGCTGCCCAGACGAAGAGGATTTTCCATTGCGCGATTGCAGTCCACCTACTACTCCGCCAATGATAGCTGCAGCTAGGATGATTGCTAGGATAAGGCCTAAAAGCTCCCAGAAATGCTTTTGTCGCAGACCAAATATCCTCTTCTCTGGTCGTGGAGCTGATTCAAGACCCTCGTCAAGCTCCTTGGGTTCCACTGCAGACATCGGGCTGAGTGTTCCCTCTGGTGACGTTGGAATACCCATAGGAACTCCTGCATGTTCCTGCTTCTCGTGAGGATAAAATCCATAATGAATTGATTCGTCCACCTGGGGATCTTGATTTTCTCTAGCTCTTGTGTCGAGTTGTAGACCTTCAAAGTCTACCTTGTCGACCGGCGACTAATTCTAATGTCAGTCATTTGGGTAACGCTTGCGGAGCAGACAATTTACCTTCTCCTTGGTGACGGACGAGCGAGTAGTCATTATGAATGGATGCGCCAATTTTCCAGGACTCAGAGGCGACGTGGATTTGAGTGCGCCGCCCACGTGGAGGGAACATTGAGAGATGCGCCGGAGGGCTTGCTTTAAGAAACAAATTCTCCGAAAGGGCAGAAGGCACTACTACTAACGGTGCGATGCGCTGCTTCGTCACACGCTAAATCCAGGAGCACGAGCAAGGTAGATGCGCACAAAGGAGGCAAAGCATTGCTTGCTCCCTTGTCTTGGCGTTTGGGAGGCTTGGATGAAGCCTTCAGCTTATCGCAGGTACGCTAAGTGTGACCAGCCAGGTCAACTAGGAACACAGCTTATCGATCTGTCGGAGCGAGGGTAAGAGGTGTCAGTGATGGATGCGACTTGCCGTCCAACGGTTTCAGAATGACGCACGGGTCTATTCCAATCACAGGGTCCAGAGATTTCTGTAACGCCCATGTCCGCGGGAGACGGCATAATTTTGCATTGGGTTTTGAAATGGCCAGAATGCACTCCGTCTCCACACCAACGAGGTAATCGATCCAGAGCATTGAATACCTAGGGAAGCAAGAAATCAAGTCACAGTCACACCTTCACAACCGCCCAGACTTGTCTACTATATGCAGCTAGTTCGGGCGGGGAACATAAGGTAAGGTAGCGCTGCGGGGAATAATTCTGCACAACCCCACACCAGGCCGACCATGGTCAGACCGCTGCATTCGTGCAGTTGTCCGGCTTCGCATCGTGTGCCTCGGTAAGGTGTGGTGCGAGATGATCGAGATAGAGTGGTGGTGGTGGGAGGTGTTTCGCCATTTGAGCGCCTGTCGCTTATATGTTTAGATATCTTAGCTCCCCCCGAGTCTCGACCACACAATTCTCTTGCCGCGTTTAGTTAGAATTTCTCAGGGATCATCCACCCCAAGTCCAAAATACGACCCAAGGATGCAAGAATTTCCTAAAATTCATCACGCTGGCCAAGTTAAGGTACTGCTTAGGCTTTGGCAAATGAGCTTTCGAAACACGTAATTGGTCACACTCGGGCAGAAACAGGATGCTCGACGTTGCATCCAACGGAATGCTTGGGAAAGCCTGAAACGACGACTGTGGAGTGTGGCTGGTATGCCTCAAGCTTTTGACATTTGCCATGTTCTCCCAGTCTGTCTCACGCCATCTTTATGCCTGATTCCAAATCCATGGGCACCATCGTCTAGTTCGGTAGATAGAGCGCAATCCTTGCACGTTCAGATCGACCATAAATCCTTAAAGGAAACCCTCGGACTTCCTTGATAGCTCTTTCATATGTGCACGTCTCCAGGATTTATTCGAGGTCTTCGGTTTCCAAGGTTCCAGATGGTTGAGCAATAATAGGTCAGTTTCGTGGTCCCTGCTATTTTTGAAAGGCCAGACCTCTGACCTAGCATCTTTGAGAGCTAGAATGCTTCAGAACGCCCGAAGAAGTCCCCGCCACAGGCATGGCCCGACAGACGCCCCCCGAATCTTAGTCGTTTCACCAGTCCACAGATAAACGAACATCAATGATCTCCCAACCCACTTTCATCTCTGGGTAGTCTCATGCCCATTAGGTTCATCATATTTCCAGCAGGTCCCGATACACCTCCCTGGCTTTTGAAACTCTCCAGCAAATTTTTGGCGAGATTGAAATCGATCTGCGCATCTTCATCATCAGAAGCGTCCGACGCCTCGGTTAGTGGTTTCGATTGGTCGGCGCTCGACCCCCTTTCAATTGCATTGCGATACAACTCTGGACTTCCGGCCGCCTGTTCGGCGTTCAAATTCAGGGCACCAGCTTCTCGAAGTTCGTTCTCAATGTCCTGCATAGCCTGATGAACCTCTTGTTCGTCCCCTTCGTCTGATGAAACACTTATGGTCTCCTTCTTTTCACGAAGGCCAACCATAGGGGTGGCGTTGGAATCACCAGAAATTGGGGGCATGCCCATCATTTCTCTCATCATCTTGGCAAAGGCGTCCTCATCAAATTTAACCTCTCCGTCCTCGCTCTCGTCGTCGCCGTCATCACTCGACTGGCTGTCTTCCTCGTCATCTTCCTCATCATCGTCCCTATCCATATCGTCCAGAGATTCGGCGCCATCAGCACCAGCAGTATTATCATTCAGGAAGTCTTCAAACCTCGCCACCGTCTTTCGGAGATTCTCCTGGGCACCTTTATCCCCAAAACCCTCATTGCTCTTTGGTACACCAGGCTTTCTGCCCCCCCCAAGTTCTTTCTCAAAATCTTCAAAGTTAATATCAAGCCAAGCCTCATCGTCTTCCTGCGCGACCCATTTTTTGATTTCAGTGTCAGTTGGCAGATCGTCTTGTCCAGTGCGGATGTCGTCGAGAAGCATTGCAATCTCTCGCACGGCCTTCTTATCTTGGTTTTGAGGATCGGACATCAACATCTCAAATCCGCAGGTGGCTTTCATACCCATCTCGGCTCTATCTCGAAATTTCGTTTCTCTTTTTGCGAAGGCAAAGTCGGCCCATGAAGCAGGTGCTGCAAATTGCTGACTCTTGAGCTGAGCATAGCCAACTTTGGTAAACTTCACAGACACCGTCACCAGATCTGTGGGCGGAAAATGTAGGCCGGCGTGATTGGAACCCTGTAACGGGCGTAGGGCTATGGGATCGCGCAAATAGAATGCTTCGACTGCGGCGCTTATATACGCTGGATTTTCGTGGAGAATGTAGGCAAGTTTCCTAGGTATCGTGAGCAGCGCATAATGTAGACTGTCAGAGAGCTGCTTGGGGTATTTCTGAAGACGGTAGAACGCTTCCGCTTCGACAGCTGGAAGATGTAGTAGCTCCGATGTCTGATCCTCTACAATATTCAACGCCTCATCTAAGGTTAGCGATACTTGCTTGGCTTCGATGAGTTGTCCATCCGGCTCCTCCAAAGGGACAATTAACAGCTTGCCACTGTTCAGCCATACCCGAAAGTCTGCGATCTCAGGATTCAGCCACCGAGGCAGGGCATTAGCTGCTTCGATGAGCAAGAATTGCCCATCAGTGTCTGTGATCCTGATCCATATATGAGGCAATTGCTTGCTCAGTTCCCGTAGAATGTAGACAACGAGCCACTCGTCTTCTACGGAATCTCCATAGTTGGTACGTCCGCGTAAGAAGCTCTTTCCATCTTCTCGTTCAAGCGAGAGCTTGAAATTTTCACGCTGCCAAATAAATCCTTTCAGCAATTGGTTGGTCAACTTGATCGCAGCACTGTGTACTTGACGAAGCTGCTCTCGCCGCTCCAGGTCTGCAAGTTTGGCGTCGAGAATGTAGATAGTGTACTCCACGCAGTCTTCAGGTAAAGACTTCGGGAAGCCATCAAATCCCTCCCCAAACCACTTGAATTCTTCTCTCGAGGTAGCCATGTCTCCATCGACGGATTGGTGGATTTTTACATGTATGCCAATTCTGACCAAAATGAAACCAAATAACATGCGCCAAGACGCCACAATCGATACCCCTACTTTCTTAATTCTTGGGAAAGCTAGAAATTAGCCGTCCCGCTAGCACCCCCTTTATACAAATTCCTATAGTAGAGGTATAAGCTATTTTTTTTCTTTTTATAATTACTTTAGTATTTAGAAATAGTTTAAATAGATAATTTTAAAATTATACTTACTTATATATATAGAATTCTTAATATTTCTTCTTTAAAACCTCTTATTAATAAATAAAAGACTTTAGAATATCTTCTTTCTTAAATAATATTATAAAAAACTATATTATAACTTATATACTATACTATATAGATATCGCTATTATTATTAAGACTAAGAGTATTAAAAAGTCTACTATATATTATATTTATAATAATTTTCTTATCTTTAATATCTATACTACGCTTATTATAATTAAGAAAGAGTAATCGTTTAAGATCTTTCTAACTATAAGAATTAAATTACGCGCCTTTATTAAAAGTAAGCTATAAGTATATTAAGATAAGATATAATATAATCTCTTTAATTAATTTAATCTTATAGCTAGCGTATCTATAATATTAAAGACTCTTTATACTATAAAAATTAGTTAGAAAAGTCTATATAAAGAGATTATAGAATACTTATAAATATATTATAATTAATACTTTCTAAAGTTTAATAACTTTATATATAATATATTAGTCTTTCTAGATAAATTTATAGCTAATAAGTATACGATATAGAAAAAATAAGACTATATAGCCTTTAAAATTCAATTAGTAATCTAGATATCTATTAAATAATTTAAAAGATATAGCGTATTATTAATATATTACTTTAATAGAATTCTTTACTATTATATTTATTAAGAAAGTATTAATAATATTTAATTTAAATAGTTTCTTTAGAATAAGATTCTTTCTTATTATAATTTATTTTCTAGTCTAAAATTAGTTATTATTATAAATAACTACTTAATATATTATACTTTAAATATTAAATAATTATATAAGAAATAAGATATTTTAATCTTATATTTATTTCTTTACTTATTTAATTTTAANAGAAGTTCTTTTCGATTTTAAAGATTTAATTAAAAAGATACTTTAAGCTAACTAAGTATATATTCTTTAGATAATACTTAAAACTAGTTATATAGATCTATAGTAATAGAAAGTATACTAAGGCTTACTTTATATATACTAATATATTTATAGGCGAATATAGAGAGAAAGAAGAAAAGTTATATAAAAAAGAAAAAAAGAATTATTTTAATAATAAGAAATAAGTAGTAAGAATTAAAGTTTTTAATATATTTAAAAGTAAATTACTTTCTTTTAATACTATACTATTAAATTATACTTAATTTAAATAATTTTTAAATTATTTAAATATATCTTTTTAATTCTTTAATTTATACTATTTAAAAAAAATTATATAGATAGTTATTAAGTAATTTTTAAAATATTAAATCTTAAAAGTTAAGACTTAAGCGGATAACTCGATACTAATTATAAATTATTAAATCTTAATTTCTAAAATCTAATATATTTAAATAAGATTATTTATTCTTCTTTTTTTTATTTTTTTTATTATCCTCTTCGCTATCTTAATCTATAATATTATTAATCTCGAGTATAGTCTCTATAAGAGTATCTAAAGAATTAGACTATTAATTTACTAAAATAATAATTCTTATAATAATATAATTATATAATAATCTTATAAAATTCTTAATCTTATTTTTAAATTTAATTATTAATTCTCTTAATATTTCTATTTCTTTCTACTTAGATAGCGGTATTTAACGTAGCTATTTTAATATATAAGTCTCTAATTCGATTTTTTCTAAAGCGTCTTTAAATACTACTATCTTATTAGAACTTTTTTATATTTACTAAATAAAATACGCTCTTTTTAATTTATCTATATTATCTTCTACTTATATAGAACTACTTAATAATTATATTATTTAAAAGAGAGATTAATTAACTATATTAAGATAAAATAATAATCTTATTAAACTTTAAAGTTAAGACTAAATAAGCGTATACTACTATTAAGCGAAATAATAAGACTATAAAAACGTTAGCTAATATAGAGATTAAGATAAATAATCTAGTTATAATAAAAACTAAGGCTAAAATTAGAGCTAATATAAAAAATAGATTAATATAGATAGAATTAAAGTAGAGATATTTAATCTATTTAATAAGATATTAATAAATAGTATAGACGTAGTAATAGAAGTATTAATATTTATTAAATCTTTCTTTTTAACTAACTTAGTCTCTTTTTTAGCTAATCTTAATTTATAAGTTTAGTCTTATTACTATAATAGTGTTATAGATAGGTATTTCCGGACGTTCTTTCTATATAAACTTGAGTTATTCCGGCTAGTTAATTGCGGAAGGGGCTTAATAGAAGTATTTAGACTTAGATTTCTATAGAAATAATTAGCTTTCTTCTATACTAACTTTTAGAACCGTTCTTCTATAATAATAATAATAATATTAGGTTTTTCTTAAGAAGTATTATAGACTAGCTTTTAGAAACTATATTAGTAGTTCTTACTATATTAAGATTTAAATTCTTTAGCTTTCGTAATTTAGATTATTAGCTATTATAATTTTTAAGTTATTTTTATTCTTCTTTTAAATAATTCTTCTTTTAAATATTTAAAACTTTTATTATTAGCTTCTATAACGATTTTTAAGCTTCTATTATAATTTCTTAAGCTTTTTTAACTACTTTTAACTATTCTTTAGTAGCTAGAAGTTCTTTTTAAATATAGTAGATTTATTAAGATTAATAATCTTTTTAGCGATCTTTATTATTTATTAGTAAGATAATTAAGAAGTCGCTATTTACTAAGACTAAAAACTTAAAAAAATCTTAAATTCTTTTAATTTCTTTTTTTATTTCTTCTATTACTAGTTATCTTTTCTTTTCGTACTATCTTTACTATAGCTAGTTAGTTCTTTTATTTTTTAAGACTTAGAAGTTATTAAGATAGTATTTTTAAATTTTATTTCTATTTTATTAATTTCTATTAAGAGTTTTTCTACTTTTTTTTAGAATCTACTTCTTAGAGAAATAGTTATTCTTTCTTTTTAATTATAAGAATTTTTTAAAAGTAATTATATCTATAGAAGTCTTTTTAATAGTAGTAAATATAAACTTATTATTATAATTATTAAGAAGAACTTTTAACTACCTTTAATTAATAAAGAAATCGCTTTATTATTATTAAAAGAGAATTATATTAAAGCTAGATTTAACTTAATTAAGTTTACTTTTTAGTTATTTAATTAAGTAGTAAATAAATCTACCTTTTAAATAACTATTAAGACTTTTTAAAAAGATATAAGAATCTTTTAAAAAGTCTTAACTCTCTTAATCTTAAGTCTTTTTAATTAAATAATTAAAGTAATATTAGTTATAATCTTTATAAATAAAGCTATCTATTTAAAGTTTATTAGACTTAGTAATTAATCTAATTAAATAGCTTTCTTAGATATAGATATTAATAATAATACTTAGCGAATTATCGAATTTTTATAATAGTAATAGGCTATTCTTTAAAGTCTTTTTTAAAATATAGTAGCTTAGCTAGATACTTCTAGACTCTTAGAACTCTTAGGTCTTATTAATAATAATAGTATTAACGCTATTAATACTATTATTAAGTAGTCTCGATAAAATCTAGATAATCTTAGATTCTTTAATTTTAATTATAATAAGAAATCTATAAGTATAAGTATCGCTATAGAGTATATAGAAAAAGAAATATACTTTTATAATATTTATCTTTTTATTAATTAAGTTAGAGATTTTACTATAGTAAAGAATACTACTTAAGTATAAAAAAATCTTTAAATAAGTTTAAGAGATATTATATTAGAATAATAAATAGTAGAATTATTTATTATTAAAAAAAGAATTACTAAGTTAGATAAGAATATTAATAAATAGATTATACTTCTTTTTAAAAAATTTAAGAAGTCTTTCGAAGTTATTATTAATATTATAATATATAAAAGATATACTATATATAACGTAGTCGCTTATTAAGAACTATAAGAATATATTTAAAAGATTTTAAGATTCGCTAAAAACGCTAATATAATACTTATAAAAAATTAATTAAATCTTATCTATAATAGAATTAATCTTAAACTTTACTAAAATCTTAAAAAGTCTTTAGTAGATATTACAATTAATTTATTTCTTCTAAGTCTAAATAACTATAAGTATATATAATAGGCGTATATTAGTCGTTATAGAAGAAATATAGATAGAAATTCTTTTGAGAATTCTTCTAAATCTAGAAATTAGTAATCTCGTTCTTTAAGATAGTCTAATTAATATAGAAATTTCTTTAATTAAGATAAAGATTAATAGAACTTTAATTAATTAAGTTAATAATTTAGTTATTAAGATAGATCTTTATATTAGTTTAGATTTTAGCTACGCTTTTTTATATCTTAAAATACTTAAGCTTACTAATTATAATAGTCTTTTTAGTACTAAAGTAGACTATAATCTAATTAGCGCTTAAGCGGAAATATAGAAATATAGTTATAGCGACTTTAAATTATAATTAATTTTATAAATAGATTAAATTTTTCTTAGTAGTTATAAGAGTAATAGAATTAATCTTTTAGATTTATCTTTAATAATCTAAATTATCTATAAAACTTATACTCTTATTAATCTACTTAGAGTAATTTAAGAACGCGTTTTTAGCTTTAGTAATAGTAAGTCTATTAAGCTTTCGAAGACTATATAAAAGAAAATAGTCTTAATAATAAGTATAAAAAGTCTATTAGATCTTATTAATATTATACTTTTAAAGACTTACTAATATATAAGACTTTTAAGGAATTTCTTTAAGACTACGCTAATAACTATAGTAATACTAACTTTAGTATATATAATATCTATTTTATAGAAAGAGAAGTAAAATATCTTTATAGTAAGTATAATTTATTATTTTTATTAAGAAATAAACTCTTTAAATATTTATAAAAAAGTTACTAAAAATCCTTAAAAGTAAAGAATTCTTTAAAAGTAAGTAAAAGAACTAAAGTCTTACTTAAGAAATTTATAGCTTTTATAACTAATAATATAGAAGTTACTAATATTATTTATTCTACTACTAAGCTTAATTTTAGAGGAGTTATTAGATCTAGATATAACTTTTATAGCTAAAAATATACTATTTATAAGATTCGATACTTATTAAATAAGGAAGAAAGTAAAGTTTTCTTAAATTCTAACTATAATATAACTCTTAGTAATTAAGTCTATCTTCTTAAGAATCTGCTTAGTTTAGAAATTAAGAAGATAACTTCTTTTATATTAGTATAAGAAGTAGATAATAAGCTTATTATTATTAATAAATATACTATAGTAATCTTATATATAAGCGATACTATTAACGGCTTATCTAGACTTACTTATCTAATAATAAAAGTATATATTATAGATAATCTTAAAGTAAATCTACTTATTAAAAGTAATACTATAGTATCTTAAGAAATATATATAGATTTCGAAATTCGAATACTTAGACTTAAAAAATATTAAGAAATAGAAGTCTTAATAAATATTATCTTATAAGTTTAATCTAATTTTAAGCGTATAATTTATATAAAAGCTTTTATAATTATAGTATTTAAAAGTACTGCGGAAATTCTAGTAATATATAATAATACTATTTCTTATAATTAAGATTTCTTATTAAAATCTAACTATATTTAGAATTTCGATTTAGAAGAAGAAGTATTTATATATATTATTAACTTTATAATTTTAGTAGTATAAGTTTATAATACTATATTAACGCTAGTTCGACTATCTCGTAAGACTAAACTAAGAGTCTTATTTAAGTATAAGTAAGATAGAGCTTTTTTAATAATACTTAAGAATACTTAACTTATAGCTAAGAATATAAGTTTATAGAAGTTAAATATTATTAAAGAACTTATAGTAGCTATTATAGCTTTTATTAGAATTATTTAGAAGTCTCTAAATTTCTTTTAAAGAAATATTATATAGATAACTACTTCTTTAATATCTATACTTTCTTAAATTAATATAAATCTTAAGTATATTATAGATAATAGTATTATTATCTATAATACTTTAAAAGTAGTAAAATAAATTACTTTTATAGTTAACAAATTTCTAGAAATCTAGATTAATTAGAGTATTATAATAAAGATTTCGAAAGAAGAATAAATATTAATATTACTTAAACTAAATATTAATTCTAAGTCTTTTTAAGTTTATCTAATTAGTTAGAAGAATAAGAATATTATTAATAAGATATTTAATAAGCTTTATAAGTAGAAAAAGATATAATAAATAGATTAATCTATACTTTATAATTACTTAATATTTATAGTCTAATAATAATAGTCTAATAGAAGCTAGAAAGATCGCGTTATAATAGATATTTAAAATCTTAATAAGATTACTAAATTAAATTTTTATCTCTTATCTTTATAATTAGATATTACTTTAGCTATAGCTAAATTTTCTTATATTTCTACTATAAATAAAAATAGCTATTTCTATTAATTTTATATATACTATAAAAATAGATATAAACTTATTATTATAAGTTATTATAGATAAGAGTAGTATAATATTATTTTTATAGAATATAAAGAATCGCTATTATACGTTTAATAATAAATAAATAAGATTTTTAGACTAATTCGAGACTTCGTTAGAGTATATATTAATAATATAATTATCTTTTTAAAGATCTTATTAAAGTATTTTAAATATTTTTAAAGAATATTTAGTCTTTTCTAAAAGTAAAGAATTAGTTTTAACTTTAAGAAGTTATTTTTAAATTATCTTTTAGTAATTCTTCTAAAATAGCGAGTTAATTTCTTAGATCTCTTTATAGTAAAAGAAAAGCTTTAGACTATAATATTACTACTTTTCTTAAAATTATTATAAGAATTAAAATTCTTTCTCGATCTTATTAGCTAGCTTCGCTTATTAATTTCTTAATATACGTAGCGAGTAAATCTATTATAATAAAGAAAGATAAATCTTATTAAGAAAATTTCTAAAAAATCTAAAGATTATTTCTAGAAATATTAATTTAAAGCTTCTTTTTATAAGTCTATAAAGGCGGAAATTTAGATCTTTAAAAATCTTTAAATAATCTTTTTAAGTTCGATCTTTCTAATATACTTTAATCTGCGTTATCGGCTCTATATTAACCTAGATATTTCTAAGGAATAGAGTTTTATAATAATTATTTATTATATAGTAGATAACTTTAAGAATAGATAGCTCTTTACTTATATAAATATTTAGCTAATTCTATTTCTTAGTAAAATACTTAATTAGATTAAGTAGAATTATTAGTCTATAGAACTTAAGATTACTAAGATAATTTAGATTATTAAGAAGATACGATATATAGTAGAGTTTATTAAGAAGTTATTAATAATTATTTATACTAATTATTTAGTTACTATATTTATTTCCTGTTAAACTAGTCTTATTATATTAAGTATTAATAAGCTTAATCTTTATCTTATAAGGGCTTTTTAATATCTATTAATATTTAATCTATCTATTCGCTATAAGGCGGGAAAAGTAAACGTTATTTTAAATATTTTATTATATCTTTAAGAATCTTCTATAGTAGTAATTAAGAATAGTTTAAAGATTTTTAAAGTATTATATAGCTAGTCTATAGAAGCTTTTAATTATAAGTATAAAAATTTTATTATTTTAAAAGAGATTAACTTTTCTATTAGCTATTATATTACTCTTATAGAAATATCGAATAATTTTAAGAATCGCTTAATTACTAAGTATATTAAGAATAAGTAATAGAATAAAGTTCTAGAAATTATTAAAAAGACTATAAAAAAAGTAGCTTTAGATAAACTTAAGAATACTTTAGTAGAAGAATTTATAATAGAAGAAGATATTTCTCCGCTAGATTTATAAAAAAATAATAATTTTATAGACTATAAGACTAATTTATACTTTAAACTCCGTAATAAACTAATCTACTATATAAACTTTAATAATAATTAAGAAAGACTTTATATTTTTAATTCGCTTAAGTAGAAAATCTTTAAACTTATCTATAATTAATAATATTATAAAGGATTCTATAGAATCTATAATTAAATTTCTAACTTAGTATATCTTAGATACTTATTAAAGTATTTACGAGTCTATATCGATTATTATTTAAATTATAAATTAAATTAAATTAAGCGCTATAAGTCTTATAGAAATATAATTTTTATTAATAGATTAGTAATTCTATTTTATATAATTATTATAAACTTTATTATTACTTTTTTACTAACTATAGAAGATTTTAATAGTTTATTAATTATTATAAATAAATTTTCTAAGCGAGTTCTATTAGCGCTAAGAAAAAATATTTAGAATATTAGTAAATAGATTAATATACTTTTTATTAGTCTTATATAGTATAGCTAGAATATTCTAATAGTTATAATTAGTAATTATAACTTGAAATTTATATTAAATCTTTAGAAAGCTATTTTTTAGAAGCTAGATACTTAAATTCTTACTTTTATAATATATTATCTATAAATTAATAGTTAATTAGAAAGAATTAATTAAATAATAGAAATCGCTCTTTAGTACTTTATTATAGTTAATAATAATAATTAAATCTTAGTACTTCTATATTTTTAAAAAAGTTTAAATAATACTAAGAATTAATTTATTAAAGTATTATTTAATAAAGTACTTTATAGTTTTAATATTTAAAATATTCTTAAACTTTTAATAGAGCTTTCTTTAAAAGACTTTAATTATCTTTAATAGCTTAAGCGAGAATAAGCTAAGAATATATTAATTTTCGTAAATATAATAGCTAAAGCCTATTATAATAAAGCTTATACTAATATAAAGTTAGCTTATAGTAGTAAGACTTATCTATAATTATATTATAGATATATTATCTCTAAACTTAGTAATAAGAAGCTATATTATTAATATATTAATCTCTTTAAGATTCTTAAAAAAGTTAAATCTCTTACTTATTATTTAAATCTTTTATTAGTAATAAAGATTTACTTAGTAGTTTTAATAGTATAATTAAAATTAGTATCTTAAGATAATTTTTATAAACGTATTTATAATCCCGAGTTAATCTTAATCGTTAAGAAAGAAGATTAAGATTTATAAGATAACGCTAAACTATATAAAATTAAGATTCTTTTAGAAAAGAAAATATCTAAAGAGAAATTATATTATTTAGTTAAATAAAAGAACTACGGTTATTAGTATAATATCTAGTACTTAATTAATAATCTTTAGAAAGCTTAAAAATTAATTAAAGAGTTTAAAAAACGTTAAAGAAGTCGGTTTCTAAGGATTTCTAAGCGATCTTAAAGAACTTTAGAAAGATTCGAAGTAGCCTAAAAAGCTCTAAAAGTTTTTAAGAGAAGAGAACATCTAAGAAAGATAGTTTCGAAAACTCTATAACTTTACTAATCTAGAATAATCTAACTTAAATTAAAGTATTCTTAATCTATTAATAGAAGTTTCTAAAGTTTAATAAAACTCTTTAGCTGCGCAGGGTATAGAAAAACGACCGTTTATTCAAAAAAAAAGATCTAAAAAGATAATAAAAAAGATAATTAGAAAATTTTTAAAAAAATCGTTTCTAAAAAATAGTTAAGAAAGTCTAAATTATAATAGTTAATATTTTTTTAACTTTTTCTACTTAGACTTCTTTTATACTACTATTATTATTAGTAAGAGCGCTAACTTTCTTTTCTTCTTATTAGTACTATTATAGATAGATATTTCCGAACATTTTTTCTATATAAACTTAAGCTATTCCGGCTAGCTAATTGCGGAAGGGGCTTAACAGAAATATTTAGACTTAGATTTCTATAGAAATAATTAGCTTTCTTCTATACTAACTTCTAGAATCGTTCTTTTATAATAAATAGCTACTTCTAAATATATATAAATAATATTTTAATTAAAATATTAAGATTCTTTTTCGCTAAGACTTTATTTTAATAAGATATTATTATATTACTAAGTAGATAGTATCTTTTAATAATATTATTAAATTATTAATAATAATATATTCTTTCTAGATAATCGATCTTTTAATAATTCTATTATTTTAAGAGTTTATAACTCTTAAATTTAATCTTTTTATTTAATTTTCGTATCTTTTTTATATATCTTATTTACTTAGTAATTATACTTTTTATTACGAACTTCTTAGTCTTCTTTTTCTTCTTCTTTTTATTAGATTCGAATAATATAGAAAAGCTCTTATTAAAGAACTTATTAAAAAAGGATTCTTTATTAAAAGTCTTATTCTTTTTTTACTTCTTAATTAATAATAAACGTTCTTTATTAGAGAACTTCGAATTAGAAAAAGAATCTAACTTAGAATTATAAATATATATAATTTTTATAATAACTTTCTTTCTCTTTTTTTATAGCTAAATTTTAGCTAAACTATTAATTATTTTCTATTTATTTTTATTATCGTAATAAAGATCTATAGCCTTCGTATTATCTAAGTAAGTAAGTATTATAATAGCGCTCTAAAGAATAGTTTTATAGCTCTTCTTATTAGTCTTTTATTTAACTATCTAAATAACTATAGTATAGAATATATAATAGTTAAATTTATTAAAGAAACTACTATTTAATTATAATTTCTTTCTCTTTTAAAGAATACTTATATTAATTATATAGATTAGTAGCTTAGTAGACTTATTTATAAACTTAAATTAAATTAAAGAAGAATTAATATTATTAATATTAGCTTATAGAGAGTTCTTTTTTTTTTTAAAGATAGATTTAGTTAATTTTTGCGTAGATTTTAATAATTTATACTTCTCTTTAACGGTATTAGTAATAAGATCTTTAACTTACTTATTAAATTTATTATAAGACTTCTTATTCCGCATATTAGAAGCTATATTTAATAACGATAAAGTCTTAATACAGTTATAAAAAGAAAAAAAATGGCTTATATCTCTACTATAGGAATTTATATAGAGGGGGTGCTAGCGGGACGGCTAATTTCTAGCTTTCCCAAGAATTAAGAAAGTAGGGGTAAGGCTGCGATTGAAATAGCGGGGCAGGTTTGCCGACTCCGATTGTTTACAACTTTAATTCCTACTTTATACCACAACACGTCACAATAAAACATCGATTTTGCGCATTTCACAACATGCATTACTTCGTATAACGAGCCACCTCAGCAATTCTACCACTCGTGCGCAATGACATAGTGTAACATGGCGTACATCGAGACACCGCGTACCGACGCCGGCAACGCGACATTCATGACAAATGGCCATGACCTGGAGAATTTCTCTGTGGAACCCTCACTACTATCTCCTCTCAAGCGGAAAGACGATGTGGTTTCGCAGATGCGGACTGGTCGCGGCATCAGCCTGAAGACCCCACGAGCACGCGTACCTTTAGCAGATCGTCGGAATCTTCCAGGACGAACAGAATTCACTCCCCTTCTACAGAGCGTCGCAAGGAAAAAGCTTGAACGCAATGGTAAGCTGGGTGGGGCACCTGAAACTCCGGCTTTTTTGAAGGCTAGCTATCAAGCCAGCGATAGCCCTGCTTTGCCGGGAGGAGATGTGTCAGGCGTATACGGAAGTGACATGGGAAGCTCAGTGCTTGGCGATGGGGAGGGGACGCCAATGCCCCAAGTTGCCAGCAGTAGTATGCAATCGACGCCGCTCGCGGTTCTACCCAAGAGAGATGCTTCTGGGGTCTTGACAGACCAAGGGAACATGATGACTTTGCGGGAGCAGGAAAACGTTAGTGTGAATACAGGCCGCAGTCATTGAAAAACGCTAAGCTTTTCTCTAGATCATCAACAAGATCGAAAAGGAAAATTTTGGCCTAAAATTGAAGATACATTTCCTTGAAGAATCGCTGCGAAAGTCAGGACCTGGGTTCAACGAGGCTGCATTAAAGGAGAATACGGATCTCAAAGTTGACAAAGTCACCATACAGAAAGAGTTGAGGCAATGTAGGAAGAATCTCAGTTTGGCAGAACGTGATGTTGAGACATTCAAGCGTCATGTCGAGGACCTTCAGGAGAAAGCGAAGCGAAAGCACGCCGATGAGACCTTGCGTCAGCAGTTGGAGGATTTGAAGAGTGATTTGGCAGCCAGGCAATCCGAAATCGAAGAGCTCAGGCAACGGCTACAGAATGCGGAAGGCGATGGCGAAGAGTTGGAAAAGCTGAGGGGAGACATTGAGGACCTCGAGGCCGATCTACGAGAAAAGGATCGCATCATAGAAGAGCGAGACGACGAGATTGATAAGTTGAAGGAGCAGTCTAGGAAAGACTCGGACGAGTTCAACGAGCTGTGCGCTGAGCTGGAAGCAAGCAGAAAACGTGTCGAAGAATTGGAACAGGCACAGGGAGACTCTGCTCAACAGGTAGCGAAGTTGAGAGAGGCACAAGAAGAGCTCCAAAGTGCTCTGGAAGCCAAGCAAAAGGCGGAAGAGGATCTTGATGAGGTAAGAATGCCCCAGCAAAGACCGGAGAATCCAAAGCTAAAAGTTGGCGACAGTTGCGCGATGAAATGTCTAACAAGTCTATCAACACCAAGGGACTCAGCCGACAACTTGAAGACAAGGCAAACAAGCTTCAGGATGATCTCGCCTCGCTTCGCGACAGGCATACCCATTTGGAAGACCGTTTTGATGACAAGACGAGGCAAGCAAATAGACTACAGGAACTGCTTCGAGAGGCTGAACAAGACGCCGACGTGCAAAATCAACGACTGAACGACCAGAACGAGCTGCTTCGCCATGAGCATGAAATAACTGTCCGGAAATGCGAATCATTAACGAACCAGGCCCAGCAAGCCGTTCAAGAGTTACGAAGCAAGTCTGAGGAGAAGGATTTACTACATTCTCGACATGATGCTCTGACAGCCGAATCTCAGACCTTGCAAAAGGATTTAGCTAAAGCTCAGACGATGATCCAAGAATTGGAGGAAAGCCTTGAGGATGAAAGGCTGCACGCCCAGGATAACGATCGTCAACTACGATCTGAAGCAAAGGCAGAGATTGATCGGCTATCAGAGAAAATCGACAATCTTCACCGTGAGGTCGAAGATAAAGAAAGCCAATTTGAAACAGATCAAGACCATTGGGAAAGCCAACGAAGAGGCCTTCAATCTCAAAAGGAGAGAGCAGAAGAGCAGGCTGCTGGTCTGCAACGAACAGTCAGCAAATTGCAAGAAACTGAGGGGACCTTGTCCGGCCGTGAGATGAAACTTAAAGAAGCACTCGATAGTGAAAAACAGCGACACAAAAGCGAAGAGGCAATCCTTGAGCGGCAAGTCCAGGAAATCAATGCCGATGTCGACGAAAAACGTCAAGTGTTGGAGGACCTTCGAGCCGAATTGTCGCAGAACAGAGAAGATCTCCGCATCAGCCAACGAGAGCAGTTGGCTTTGGAAGAGAAGGTGCAGGCTCTCGAAGACGAGGTCGAAGTTCTACAGAACGGACTTGACGAGGAAGCTGACAAGGCCAGAGAAGAGATTCAGGCATATGAAGATCAATTGGATGCTGCGAGAAAAGAACTTGAGCAAGCCCAAGACAGGAAGGCCGAGGAATCTGGAGAAGCGGTTGATGGACTCAATACTAGGCTGCAGACCGTTGATGAGCAACTTCGACAAGTCAGAGCCGAAAAGCAGTCATTACAAGACAAATTGGCAACCGTCAGTCTTGAACTACGCGCACTTCAATCATCGTCTGCGGAGCTCGAGGCTGAACGTGATGAGGTCCGCAGCCAGGTCAAACAGATGCGAAGCCAAGCCGATGAGACGTTCAAGTTCGACCAGGAGAAACTCGACCTCCGGACTTCGAAGCTGAAGCTTGAAAATCAAAGCAGTCGTCTCCGTGAGGAAAACAAAGGTCTCTCTGAAAAGAATGCCGCAATCGAGCGCGAATTGGAATCAGAGATTCAGCGAGCAGCCTCGGAAGAAGGCCATTTAAATGAGGACATCCTTGGCTTGCAACGGAGACTTGCCACAGCCGCTGGTGGTAGGGATCGAGAACTTACTGCCGCGAAGCAGAAGGTTCAGCGTCTCGAGGCCCGGGTTAACGAGCTTGAGGGTCTCACCGGCCAATTTGAAGACGATGGAGCAGCTGCAGCTGAGCTTATTTTAGTCCAGAACGATTTGTCAACAGCACGAAAGAAGGAAGCGGAATATCTTCAGCGCGAGGCTGCTCAGAAAGAAGTTCTACGAGACCTGAAGCAAAAGATTACACGGTTGGAACGGCAATCTCACGAGCAAGAAATTGCTCGCTTGACCGTGGACTCGCCAAAGTCCTCAGTGGGAGGCTCTGCTCGTAAGAATGAGCTAGTCGAGGTTCAACGCCAGCTCGCAGATGCTCATCAACAACTCAGAGAAGCCCGAAGAAAGTCCAAGGACGACTTGAAGACCCTACAACGCAAAGTTGCCGAATCAGAACGCCATGTTCAATCAAACCTCGACGCCTATGAACAGCAACGTGAACAGCTTGAAGCCGAGCTTTCTGCTGCCCGCAATGAGCAGGACATCATCTTGGCCAAAAACGCTACAGCCGATCAAACCATTTCACGCCTCCGTAGTCGCATCTCTTCCCTAGAGAACGACATCCGTGTCCATCGCCAAGTCACGACGGCCGATGTCACCATAGCCGAAGAGCGAAAGGATTTGCACGAGATGCTCAAGGACGCCAAACTCACCGCAGAGGACCTCCAAGTGCAAATCACATCTCGAGAAAGCCAGCTCGCGTCCGCCTCCAACCGCGAAAAGGATCTTCGGGCCCAGCTCAAGCGTGTCCGAGAAGAACGGACGTTGCAAACACAAAGATCAACGGCTCTCTCCACAGAGTTGGAAAACCTGCAATCTCGCCATGAGCGCGCCGTCGACAACCTCTCTCGCCAGCAGCGCAATTGGGAAGAAGAGCGCAAGGCGATGGCGTCGCGTGTGCGGTTTGCAAACACCTCGGTCAGCAGCCTGCATGCCAACGAGGGACCAAATCTCGAAGTGATGCAGAAGAAGCATGTGGGCGAGTTGAAGGGATTGGCCAAGCAGATACAATGGCTACGGGCCAAGTGCACTAGGGAGGAAGGCTTCAGGAGCGGCCTGGCGTACGAAAAGAAATTCCTGCTGATGCAAATTGAGATGTTTGAGGCTTGGTAAGCTCACCCCTTTTTCCCCCGTTCTTCTATCCTATGAAAGTGATTCTTATGCATGGCCACAGCAACCAAATCGATCTCAACCTTCTGTCCGAAATGGGCATCACGCCCGCCCCCTCGTCTCCTCGCCTCCGCCTTGGAGATAGCCTGCGCGGCAAGATTGGCAGCACGGAGCGCAAGAGACTGTCGTTGCGGGCGGTGGGGTTCGCGGTCGTGGCGAGCTGCCGCATGAAGCGGATGAGTGGGGAGTGGGCGGCGCAGAGGAGGGTGAGGGATGCGTTGGGGAGGAAGCTGGAGGGGATGATGGAGGGGAAGAAGGGGATGAGGGGCGCGAGGAGGTGAGGGGGGGTTTGTTGGTGCGTGGTGCAGGTGTAGGGTGGTGAGTGGCTAGGTTGAATGGTGTAGGGTCGTATATTTTGCATAGCGGTAGGAGAATAATGGATGGTTTGTTTTGGGGAGTGAGCTTTCTTGCTCCTGTGCTGTGATTTTAATCCGCTTGACTGCTATCTGATCGTTCAGAACGCTTCGGATCTTGGACCGCGGGACACGGCTAGTCACGATCATTCGACTCAAGCAATCGTCACGATCTTGGTATGTGTTTTGGAGTAGCACTCAGTAGCAGTCAATTCCCACTACACCATCTACAGAAGGTAGCGATATCTTGTACCTCGAGACATCTTTAGGCTTCTCCAAGGCTAATAGGAAACCACAACAGTACTATTCCGTATAACACAAGGGCATTACGGCTATCTTTACAATATCAACACACCGGACACCTCATCATACGCAGCTCTCAGAGTCCACCGGTCTTACCAGCGTGTACAATCATCGGTGTCCCTTTTCACCGAAGTTCAATGTCCCTAGGTGCTCCTCGACCGCACTCGTCCTGTGATCCGGCAAGCGAAAAACATCCTCGCCGCGCTCATAGCGCGACGCTTTGCCGAGGCCGTAGGGAGGGCTCTCGTCGCTCTTGAACGCTTTGGGCTTGCGGTTCCTGAGCACCGTCACGACGAGGGACGGAGGGAGGATGGCCTGCAGGAGGGGGCCCATTGTCGGGAGGCAGGCGCTAATGATAGCGACGTTGACCTCGACGCAGCTTCAGACGCCGATGCCGTGGTAGGACCCTAGGTATTTTAGCGGGGTCGCTGGAAGTCGTGGGATGCTTACATGCATGTGGGATCCTCTTCGTTGAGACCGAGCGGGGAAACGAAGCGCAGGATGCTGGCTACGATGACGCTGGACTGGACTGTCAGTGTTACTGTGCGCTGCATCTCGGACCGTGGCAACACTTACAAGCCTCCTAGCAAGAACATGTCCGATACGGCGATTTTCGACCTCTGGGACATTTGCAAATGCCATACTCTGCCGACAGGGAGGCAGAGTATTGCTACGTCGGCGAAGATGTTGAGAACGGAATTGCTGATGAAGAATGCTTTAAGGTCGATGCATTTTAAAGGAGGTAGCATTGCAGGTTCCCAGTAGCCACGGATGGGTTTGCAGGAGAATATCCCTGTCATTAAAACACCTAATCCCAAAGCGCCCACGAAAGCTCCGATGATGTAGACACATGTTGCGAAGGTTTTGCCTGGGAACAGGCCGTGGTATAAAAGGAGAGGATCGAGATCTTGATCAGCGGTAGGCTTACACTGTAAATGACCTCCCCTGCGAAATATGTCTATGGTACAGTCAATGTTCGAAAGCACAAGCGACCAAGCCTGGAGCGAGAACCTTGAGTATTGGGGCAAGATTCTGTGGCGGGACTACCCAAATGTGTCTTCCTAGGCCCATTCTTGCGTCTGGACACGGATCAGTACATGAGGATGCAGGGCTGTAGCTGCGTGCGAGCATCTTACCCCAAACAACGAGACCGGAAAGCGCCCACGCGCCGATCAAGCCGATAGCAATGAGGAGATCTGTTGCCCATAGGTCTGCCTTCATCAACCTCATGGACAGAAAACGACCGAGTACAGCAAGGCCCGCGAGAACAGAGCACGCCATGGCTGATCTGATGGTCAGTGGGCCCAGATTATCATTCAAGTCGACCCCGGGCGGCGGTGTCTGGAATGACATTTTGTCCAGGTGATCTTCACACCGGATTGAAGACCAAGCTATCGAAACTTGTCGGTTGCCATCTGGCGGTAATAGGGGCCCAGCGAAATCGGAGGGAACATGATGGAGCTTGGAAGGGTGGCAGTTTAGTAGAAGATGACTGGGCCGCACGATGAAGTATCACAGGCCAATTCTTGCGCGGCGGGCATAGGTGGATGGCGGCGGCGTAGGAGGAGGATGCAGGGGATCTCGTGTTTGGGGGAAAAGAGCTCAATATGTCAACAGCAAAGCCTCTTGTATGAGCACATGTGTCTTCCATTCTCATTAACTTGGAGATGTAGTCAACGAAGCGTGTTTTACTTTGTCTGTTTCATCAATCATAGTACTACCAAGGTATGATGGCGACATGATGCTTCTCAGCAATTACATGATCCATTGCCATCTGAAAGCCATACACCATCTTCACGTGTGTGAAGATAACATGACAATACGTGGTGGGTATTCAACCAATAGGAAAGTGACTAGTGTGACGATAAACTTCACCTGCGTCTAGCCTTCGCTAGACGAGCCTCTTGCGGGCTAGCCTCCCTGAGCGCAATGCACAAAAGTCCGTTACTATTGATGTGGCCGTCAGGCCTGGGCCGATATACCTCAAGGTATCTTACTGTAGACTCTACGGTATTTTCCTTGGCATGTCCAGGACTTTTGGTGCTACGTATCTCGATTCCCACCTTAGTGTAGGGCATTCTTTTCGATCGCTGGACGGCAGAGTCTTTCTGGCTGTTTGATGTTAAGCCTCGCTCAGCCTTTGAACGGATTCGGAAATGTGAGGTGAGGCGTCGTGGTACTTGATTGGGAAATCCTTTGTGCATTCTCTGGAGTTTACTGCAGGCATTGTCGTCGAGAGGCGATAAGCCTATGGCTCAGTGCTCGATGGAATTAGTAGTTATAATAGTAGATGGCTTAAATTGCTGGTCTGGACATATCCATGTTGCTGTCAGCCTGCAGATTCAGATTCAGGCAGTTTTTCCACATATTTAGGACTAGCCGCATTAGCCCGATGACTAATCAAGTCTTGGCGAAATGCCTTCATATTTTGTCATTCTTAGATAGTTAGGCACAACCGAATATGTGCATGCTCCATAGTGCCCAAATCATGTCCATATCAAGTCCGACAGTATGCTTCAAGGAGCCCATGGTCACTGGTATGAGACGGTGATCCCATCGCGCATCCGCTCTCGAATTACTAACAACACTGTACTATTAACAAAATTCAAAGATAAAAGGGTCCTTCCACCGCCCAGTTCCTCGAACAAGGTCTCCACTCGTAAAGGCTAAATAGATATCCTAGTAGATTCATCATTGAAAGAGGAACGCCAGTGATTCATCAGTCCACACCCTCCCTCACCATGACCTTCAAGTGCCCCCTGGTCACCGGCGCGAAATGGTCATCCCATTCCATATCCGACGCCGTTGTACCCATATTGGAGACCTCGAACCGACGATAGAAATGTGCGAGGACGAGGTAGAGTTCTGCGTACGCGAGATGCATGCCAATACAGGACCTCGAACCCCTCGAAAACGGAACGAAGTTGTTATCCATGTCTTTTGACTCGGTGTTTGGATCCGAAAGCCAGCGCTCGGGCTGAAATGTCATAGGGTCCTTGAAGATGCGCGTGTCCTGATGGTAGACGTAGTGGGTGGCAGAGACAACGGTCTGTAGAGGGAGAGACGTTGATTAGTGGGTGGGGATAGCTAGGTGAGTGGGAAACACGCACCCCGGCTGGTATCTTCTGTCCGCAGAGGACCGCGCCTGTGGGAGGTACGACGCGGGGTATGCGTCCTGGGACACCATTGGAAATGCGTAGACCCTCCCTGACGAGGGCGCGCTTATTTCCATCAGCGCTGACTTGGATGATAGGATGATCTGTCTCTAAATCCCTTGCTTACCAGATACGACAAGTTTTCTAACCGAGCACAGTCAACAACGTCCTCCCGCCCAGGCATCACCGTCCTCAACTCGGCCTTTAATTTCTGCATCATTTGCGGATTGCTCACAAGCGCCCATGTGATATTCACCAATGTGAAAGACGTAGTGTCCGTGCCAGCCGTCAAGTATGCGAATGCATCTGATGTCATTTCGTCAATCGTAGGCTTGAATTGTCCTTTCTCGAGGTTTGGGTGGAAGTTGATGTCGAACACCGTACGTATCTCTGCTTTTGAGAGATGGCCACTTTGCAAGTACACGAACTGCTCGCGGCTTACCTATTCAACATTGTGAGCCAAATTTTGATGTACCAACAGTAAATTCGGCGTGTTGCACTCACTTCCTGGACCCAACGCACAAGAGCAACGGGAATGAGGAATCTATTCAAAACCCACCTCGGGAGACAAGCAATTACCCACAAGGCTCCTTTAAAGAACCCGGGGAAATAAATAGGCCACTGGAACAGCGCGGTAAAAGCGTCGACCCCGCTTAGTACTTTGGACTCAAAACCCTCTGCATCGAGCGCATTCAAGGGTCTTTGAAACACAAAATTCAAGCTTATATCCGCTGCAAGACACCTGAAACCGTTGTTAAGATCTACTGGCCTCGCTTCCGAGGCATAGCCGGACACGATTCTGAGGAATTTGACAAGCATGTCTCTAACCAAATGTTCAGAGCGGCGTACCGCTTCTTTGGAGAGGAGAGGAGAGTGCATGCTCTTGCGGGCGAGAGCGCTTTTGACAGAAGCGATATTGAAGTAGCATCCTTTTATAAAAGGGTTGGCATAGAAGGCATCATCTTTGTCAAACTTGGTGCCAGGTCGGAATATTCTGCTCGATATCAGTCGAGGACGTGTTGAGGAGGTCATGGGGGACTTGCTGATTGTAGGTTTCTATGTCTCGGATGTGGAGGTGGTTGGGCCATGTTCGTACGATTGGTCCTGCAGAAGATCGATCAGCACGTATCACTTGTGAAGGGGATTCTCTAAGAACCATATCTGTCGTGAAGGGCAGGGAATTGTTTGCAGTATGAGCGATTGGGATGCAAGTCATAAGATGCTCCATATAGGCTGGTTAGGGCAGCCAATTTGGGGCCCGGGAAGCTGGCAAGAGGATGAAAAGTGACACGGTAGATGTATTTGGCAAGCAAGAAGAATGTAAAGGCAGCGATGGCACCTGTCACAAACGATGAGAGGGATGGAGTAGTATTGTTCAACAATGTTGAAAAAGACATGACGAGTCTTGAATGGAGTAACTACGACTGAGAGACAGAGAAGATGTAAAGAAGACTTTTAGAGAGCAGTTGGACTTTTAACTAAGTAAGCCAACAGCGGGGTTGATTTGATAGGCATCATCATATGGACGAGCATTTTCTCGACCCCCATCAAGAATCAACATCAAGGTCTGAGAGCCAATGATGGTCTCGGTCTGGACAATTGCACAGTGATGGGCAGGGTCAGATGGTCAAGTACTGCAGTGGAAGATATGCATGGTCAGCAAATAGCGCAGATGTAGCAGAGAAGGGCGGGGGGGAAAGTTGCTGCAAGAAGTAAGCCCCGGGAAACCTGCCTGAGTATGCTCTGTTCTTCGGGGCGATGCAACACGTTTTCATCAGTGCCGAGCTCGAGGCATGAGACGTGGCAGTTCCAGACTTGTCAGGAATCTGCTGGCGACGCGATGATGAAGCGGAGATTATGCGTTGGAAGCGAGGACAGAGGAAGCTACTGTCCAATTGTATGAGGGCGGCAGCTTGCCAAGTTGACTGTGGTCGAATGAGGGAGGTAATTAGGGATCTGCGAGACTGCGACGACTGGGTTGATGTCTTGGCATGCCGGCGAGGGACAAGTGCCCCTGCAGTGCCCGGTGCATCAATCTTCAATTGGTGAATGCGGTCTATGCAGCCTTTCGGGCGGGGCACCACCCAAGTCCTTGGTGCTGAATCCTCGCGTCGAGGACTGAACCAATATGTGCGCGAGAATCATGCACCTCTGTTCTACAAGTTGTATATGCAGAGCGTGTTCCTAAATATCTTCGCCTTACCGCACTGCAGGCTCAGCAAGATAAGAAATCCCAAGAATTCCTCTCTGTACATCTACCAAGCACCAGGTCGATATCATATGACCTATGCACCACTTTGTGATGCTTCATACCCTGGCCCCTTGACGCCTTGCTAGTTCATGATTTGAGAAATCCAACATGAGATCCAACCTTTATGCCCCTTCACTGCCAAACTCTGCTGTCCATGCAGCGCTCCTCTTGATGTCCTCCCCGCTGACTGTTGGCCTCGCTCCCTTGATGGCCTTGACAAAGTCTTTCAGAACAAGTGGCGGCTCGAGCAGCTTGTCTGATTCAACTTCGGTCCATGACATCTCCATGGCACCCGCGTCGCCAGGAGAGCAGGGCGTCAGCTTCTCAACGCCGTCGGCGGTGACCTAATGAATACTGTCAACAACAGCTCGCGAACGTGGAAGCGGGCATGATATACTTTCTTGTAATGCGTAGCTGTCTGAATCTTCCTCACAGGCTGCATCAACGCATCCTGGACCGCAATACTGATATCGCTCCCCGAGTACCCCTCACTCAATTGTCCCAACGTCTTGAAATCTGCGGGCTTAAGATCACAAGGAGTCGTCCCGACACTCATCTCAAACATTCTCATCCTACCCGCTAGATCCGGCAGACTGATATGCACTCTCCGCTGGAACCGCCGCCGTATTGCTGCATCGAGCTGCCAGGGGATGTTCGTAGCACCAAGGATGAGGACACCTTTGGAGTCATTGCCCACACCGTCCATTTGGACGAGTAGCTCCGTTTTTATACGGCGGGAAGCTTCGGATTCGCCTTCGCCGCGGGGACCGCATAGGGCGTCAACTTCGTCGATGAAAATGATGGAAGGCTTATTCTCGCGAGCCATGTTAAAGAGTTGCTTTACTAATCTGAGATACCACATCAGCAGCGGCCATTTTCACTGTTCGTGCTGGAAATTAGAACTCACCTTTCGCTCTCACCCATCCATTTGGAGACAAGGTCACTACTGCTCACACTGAAGAATGTACTATTCGCCTCCGTAGCTACTGCTTTGGCAAGATATGATTTACCCGTCCCCGGTGGTCCGTAGAGTAATATGCCCTTCCATGGCTGCCGCTTGCCGACGAACAGATGTGGGAATTTTATAGGTAGAATGACGGCTTCTTTCAGCGCTTCTTTTGCTTGTTCCAGGCCAGCGACATCTTCCCATTTGATGTTCGGCTTTTCTGTCAATATTGCTCCTGCAAGTGCTCCTCGCAGCTTCTTGGCTTCCGGATCTCCGTCGTCGTCATCGTCGTCCCTGTGGTGCCTAAGAATTAGCCTCCTCTACGTAGCTTCTCATAGAGGATTATAGGCACTCACTTGCCCTTCCCCCCACCCCCTGATACCTTCCCATTACTCCCCACTGCCGCCGGTTTCTTCTTATTACTCTTATCTCCCTCTGCCAGATGCGTCTTCAGCTTCTCCGCCCTCTCCATGTACTCTCCCGCCTTCCCTCTGATCATCTCTTTCGACTTGGCGTTCTTCTCCCATTTCAGAGCCAGCATGAACAGCTCCAAAGCCTGATAGTATAGCTGGTATGCTTTGTCATATTCGCCTGCAGTGTCGTTGTCGATGGCTTTTTTCACGACGTCAATCGCGCGGCCGAGGAAGTCTGTGTTGCTCATTCTTGAGGGCGGTAGGAAGGAACAGGTTTCTTTCCCTTGAGATCGTGTTTTCTTCTTTCGGGGAGATGGGGTGTCAACTCTGTGGTTCGGGACTGTTGCCAAGAAATGGAGCCTTTTGAGCTTTTCGAGGTGGAATGGAGTGTAGGACGCCCAGAATGCTTGAGCCTCTAAGCAATCATGAGCATAGAGCCAATGCAGGATCCTGAACAGCTCTGACGATTATTTAGACGGCGATACACGTAGCAGAGCCAAGGTGGGTAAAAAAGTGCCAAGACCAAGATGGGGTACTTTACTCTAAAGACACACAAGCTAATCCTCAATCGGTAAGGTGGTCTCCTGCCATGCGCCTGTTTAGAGCCTATGCGTGTTTGTACAACTTTCCATTTCTTAATGATAATGAGCTTGAAGAAACATCTTGCGGTTTTTCATGCGATGCTTGCATTTGAAGTTCTGAGAGAGTGTTACTACTCAACTAATGAATGGTAAAAGTAAGACATCTACTTCTGCACGGAATCATACCCTTTTGGGTATCAATTGATGCTTTGCCAAAATGAAGGGGTATGATTCGGTCCTTTGTTGATGCTATTCCCAATCGAGGTCTACTTTCATGTGACAACTCTTCAGACAAACATGTTACCCGCTACTTGGCCTGAATTAGCCTCGAAGATGAGAGTGATGCGGTAAATTCTCTGCCCGCATTTGTTAAATGTGTCTAGGTCATAGTATACTGTCCTCACGTCCTAGCATCTTTGTCTTATGCTTCATAACCTGCTGCATATGCATGGCTAACGCATTTCCTTTCATCTCATGTTTGCCAACCATTCTTATTGGCCATGCTGAGCAATGAATTCTAGAGAACCACTCCACTCGCCCGTAAAACTTCGTCACATTTGGCAAAGACGTTGAAACTAAAACGGTGCTATCAGTCTATCGATCACGGCCTACCTCGCTTTCCGAAACCTTACCCGTAATCGTGCAAAGTTCTCTCTAATGGAGTCGTAGGCACGGCTGCGCCTACAAGTGAGTCCGCGAACCACAATATCCCAAAAATGCATATAGGTCAAGAAAACTTACAGGATCCTGGCGGCTCAGCGTAAGCCTTCAACTCCATCTCCACCTCTTTCTCCCTTCCTACTCGGACTTTCGATAGCATCTGCACCCTAGCAACTCTTTTCGCCCTTGCTATCTCAAACACGTCAAGCCGTCTGCTGATTTTGTCCGCTCTGTCGCCAATGTTCTTGAACAGGTAGCCCAGCGCGGCAGCATCTTCTACGGCTTGGTTCGAGCCTTGGCCGCTGAAGGGCAGCATCTAGGAGAGGTGGTTTGATTAAAGATTGTTAATCATGTGAGTCGGGGATGATGAGTATTCAAGATCAGGGCAGAGACACTTACCGGATGGGCGGCATCACCTATCAGTACGATGCGGCCATTGTACCAACTGGTAATTGGATCGTGAACGTAAAGAGGCCAACATTTGACGTGAGATGATTTTCTGGAGATTACATTAGAAAGTCGAATTGGTGCATTCCACCCCGATTCGCTTCGCTGTCGACTTTTACAACTCCCCAGGATTCGTGGTCACGATTGAGTTCCTCTCCACGAGGTTTCATCAGGTATGGATTCTGAGATTCGGGGCACATACTCAATTATTTGGATGACTCCGGGATCAAAATGACTAAACTCTCTCAACATCGCAAGCTTCTGATCTGATTGATCTTCAGTACGCTGCCAAATGAGTAACGAGTCGTTTAAGAAACAGCAGTCTGACCTTCTTCCTCGGCATCTGCGGAGAGATTCTGTCGGGTAGGATGAATACCAACAAGGTTTTGTACCTCACCGCTAAGAGCCTTTTAAGACTTGGGACTGAAGAAGAGCATTGAATCCAGACACTCACTCGCGGCAAGGATACCAAATCATATGACGTTCATGGATCTTGTCTTCTAGATCTATCAAGATCGCAGCATCTTTCGGACCCTTACGTTCCAAGACTGTCGCCAGATGCGGCTGGCTTAGAAGGGTCTCTGTGTCCACCAAGAACCGGAAAGCACTCATACCCGTTTCACGTGGTAGTGAGAGCGGTGCGGTGTCTTTGGTGAGAACCTTCCTCCTCAAGACAGAGTGAAGTCCATCGGCGGCCACAACAAGATCCGCAAAGTATTTCGATCCATCCGAAAGTACTACTGCACCTTGTATATATGAATCTACAACTTGAGCGTTGAGACGCAAATTTGCTGGCTTCGAGTCCTGAATGTCTGTGGTAGTTGCCAAGTACAGCAACTCAGAATGCAAGTCGACCCGGTGGACGGTCCACGCGGCTGATCCAAACGTCTTTTCCGAGGCGTTAAGATCGATACTGCCCACGCGTTCTAAATTGCGGCCCGCAAGCGAATTCCACGTCCCAATTTTGCAAGCACGAGCTCTCTCAAAGGAGAAGCCAAGGCTCACGAGCGCACGGGCACCATTGGGAGTGACAGAAAGTGCAGCGCCGACTTCTGTGGCGAAAGCGGACTTCTCGAAGATCTGAAGCAGAGAAGCATTAGCTGAGATGTGAGACGCTCGCGTAACGTGGCATGCTACCTCAACATCCAACCCTGCGCGTCGCAAGGCTACAGCTGCACAGAGACCGGCAATGCCTGCCCCAACAACGATAACTTTCAACGTCATGAGGGGAAAGCTTGACGAATGCCGAAACCCTTGATCAAGTCTCTAGCCTAAAAGTGGCTCTCGTTGTGCGAATTATGACCAAGACCGAATTGCGCCCTCTTTATCGTCAGATAGTAGTATGGATGCACATGCGAACCCCCGAAGCGGGGAATCTATACCAAGGACGGTTCAAGAGCAACCGGTTGCAGCGTTGAGCAATTGCCGCTGCAAGGCCGGAGATTTTGCAGAAATCGCCGCTGATGCATGTACATTGGCTGAGTTACCCGCATCATGCGAGTGGCCATTTACATTGATTCATCTCATACAAGACGCTGACCTTCTTTCTCCATTCAATCAAATTTACCTTACCTCGCTACATGACGACGATGCTGCAGTGCTAGCCCTTCGCAGATCCCCCACTGAAAACTCCCATCCAACCACGCGGGTACATTGCGTCACCACGGTGGATCATGAAGACGCATGGAAAAGACGGGTTTGTACTCGGTATTGGTTTTGATTATATTGACCGGCCATCACATGCATCTCGTGGCCATTTTTGTGGTGAGGCATTCCATCCGTTTCCACATGAAAGTAAAGTGTCAAGGAGTGGCCGTTGGATCAATGTGTGTGTGTGTGAGTGCAATATGAAGGGAATTCTAGCTACCAATGTAGGAGCAAGAGTAGCTGGCGAGAAGAATGTAAAGAATAAGGCACGAGTACGGGTTCCTGGCTTGGCACTTGGCAGACCGCAATTTACTTTACTTACCTTACTCGGTAGGTCTCTCGGGTAACTTAGTAACCGGGTTTGATGCTCTGCAGCCGGAGATAATGCAGAGAATTACCGATATCTCCATCCTCCGTAATGTCCGGTCTCGAGTTTCATTTCATCTGTTTGGTTACCAAATATTAATGACATGTCACTTGTAAAAGTACCTTACTCTATATTTTCAAGCCGCTCAATTACTGTACCTTATCTAGCTGATGATTGGACCTTTTCACCTGACCATGATAGAAGCGCAGCAATCGGGACCATTCCATCCTTCAGTTTTTCTGGCAGAATTGCTTCTTATAGTGACATGGGTTTGTTTACTACTCGTACTCGAGTGTGGATTCCATCTGCTCAGCTTCTCAGGGCTAGATGCCGCGCTTTAGGGAGCACCAGCTCTCGATCGGCGAGACCCGGGGGACGCCATGGGGGGAACCTGTTGCCTCGGTGCAAACACTTTGGGAAAGGGCGGAGATGACAGCAGCATCCGCGCATAAGTCGTAGTGACCTGTCATGTATCATGTAGCAGCGCTATCGGTTCGAGCCGTACCCATCGCCAGCCAAACAAACGCACGGGTGACCTAATTAGGTACCCCTCAACCTCCAAAAGAAATGCGCGGGCCCGGAGAGATATCCCACACCGTCGCTTGGGCGTCTGTCAAGCGGTGAACCAAGCTCCAAGGTTGCAGCTATGCTCGGGAGGTGGCGGACTGGTGGTAGGTGCAGGGGGAAACCCTTTGTTGCTTACGGGTACCGTACTTGAGAGGAGCTCCCCTCGTCAATTGTGAAAGCGACCTCTACGCGACTTGGCTGATGAGTTGTGACCCAAGTCCATCTCACTGCATTAAGAGGGACATGATTCGTGGCTGGCTGAAAAGCTTATCTCGTGGCTGGCTGAAACGCCTGCACGGCTGACATAAACGTCCCGTGCTCCCGGCCCTGGCGCAGAGAGCAAACAAAACATCGTATTTGATATTGCCATGCCTAATCATGCCTCCTCATGTCCGGCCGCTGTGAGTCCTCTGCCAGGCTTCCATCTACCCTCACGTCATGGCTACCAATTCGAGGATTCGATCCGCTTGCGATGCCTGTCACAAAACGAAGGTTCGCTGCACAGGTGAAGTGCCGTGTGAGACCTGTTTGAATTCAGGAAACCTATGCCTCTACAGTTTCTCCGGCCCGCTTGGTCGGCCCAAGGGAAGTCGAGATAACAACAAAAGAAGAGCAAACGATGCAAGGACCTCCCAGCAAAATCAAACGGATGACGAAAAAGATACAATGCCCAATTTTGCCGAAAGACGGCTATCTCCTCGATCAGCCCGATTAGGGCACCGACAAACCCCCAATCAAGTGCGACCGGCTTCACAACCGCAGGTCTTCTCGATGCCGGAGGATGTAGCCACAGGCGTACCAGCATTCGACTCTTCTGAATATGGAGAGATGTTTGAGATTAATATGTTTCCTGCGAACTACGGAGAACCTCCGGGGCCGCAGGGGCAAGCAGGGCAGAACTTGGATTTCTCCAATTTCTTCTTCTCGGACGAACGTGATCAACCTTTCTTAGAACAGTCAACACGCGTGAGTGAGCCCTCGAAGCCGAACTCGCATCATTTTTCTTCTTGAACCAGTCCAAAAGTGGCATCATAGGGGACTTTCTCGCTAAAGATATCATGCAGGATCAGACGGGGGGCGTAGAACATGATCAGAATCCAGTTATGCCTACACCTATTAGCACCTCTCCTCCGTCATCAATTAGTGGGAAAATCAGAGATGACCAAGCTTCGGACTGCACGTGCCTTCAGCAAAATACCGAGTTACTATGTTCTTTCAAGCTTGCAGAAGCTACGAACAATCCGAACTCTCACAGAATTGACACCGTCTTGCAAGCCGCCCAAGAAGCCTTTAAGCCTTGGCAAAATCTCCTCGAATGTCGCAACTGTGGCTTCAACCAGGATCAAGAAGTCATTCAAATTGCATTCATGACTATCCGGATACTGCTTCTCCGCTTTCAGGATCTGGTGCCCTTGTGCGATCCATATGCATCTAGCAGAGAAGGGCCCTCCGCTAGGCCACAATGCCGGCAAGAGGTGGCGCAGCGAGCTTGGCAGAAGTACGGAGCACGCCTCACGCTCGGAGCGTACGAAGTCAGCGAGAGCGAGAGCAGCATGATGGCGCAGGTCCTTCTGCTCGGCGCGATCCGCAACATCAAATCGATGCTTCTGCCGTTCAGAGAGATGCTGGATCGGAAGCAGACAATGCACCGACCGAAGCTCGATGGACCGGGCGGGAGCCGAGGCCAGCGACAGGCTAAAAACGCGTTTATGGGGCAAGGTCATCCCGGGAGTAACCTAGATCATATAAAGCACATGCTGCAGGGCCTTGGAAGCTTTCTCCAGACGCTGGAAAGAACGATTGACCGCGACCATTTAGATAGGAATTCTTCGACGAGTTGACGGGCCGAGGAAGTCCATTACCTAGAATCGAAGCAAAGTCTAGATATTGCTAATCTGCCCTCTCTCTCTGCTGAAACACATCTGCGCTGAGGTCCCTGTTCGTATTGGTTGTAGATTACTCTTGACTTTCCAGTCTTCACTCTAGGTACCCTCGGCAAGTGGAGTCGTCCTTGATGCTCTTGAAGGTCAATCGACAAGGTGTTTCTCAAAACGCGAGACGAGTTCGTGGATAACCTCCGGCGCCCAGTTGGAGTGCACAGACGGATTGTGCGCCATGGCGAAGATGGACGGCTAGGAGAGCTAATCGATCAAATCGATCACTATCTACAGATTACGCTCTTTTCAGGGGATAGAGAGGGAAGAGAGGCGGTTTGTGTTCAAGAGTCCTTAGACAGTGGTCGCCGTAGAACTCGCCGGAAACCGAGCCGCGAACACAATTGATTACTACTTAGATGGATAACTAAGGGCAGTGGCTTAGACGTCAAGGAAATTGAGTGAATATTGCCGTTGATGGTACATGGCAAGTTACATGGTAATTGTTCTTATAATTTCTTCCCTAGTGATAGAATCAACCATGAGGATGCGACTCACCAACCGCTCAACAGACCACTAGCTCGTCAAGCACACTAAGCTTCTTAATGGAAACCGTTGACAGCCGTTGCCGCAGTGCCCACAGGCACCCCCAATCGCTCTCTACGTTCATCTACCTCAAATTTGAACTCAAGCAAAGACTGAAATGCGCCGTTGGTGCCCCCTGTCTTACCCACATACGTCAATCTAGGATCCGCCTGGTGAAATAACCCGACAAAATCGGCCGCTGTCCGCTCTTTTGCCCCGTGGCTGGCCATCATGACCATGTCTTCAATTCTGTAAAAGATCCAAGCATTAGTAGCTCATTGATATATCAATAGGGATGCAGTGATCGAAAGACACTGGCCGGTGCAGGATGCTCACAGTATCAGCTGATCATCCAGTGTATTGGCTCTTCCGACAGCGTGCTCAGGCACTATGCCCTCGCTCACGAGAATCCTAGCACCCTGGTCCAGCGCCGGGACCAGATTTTTAAGCATCTTGACTACATCAGCATCGGGCCAGTCGTGGAATATGTGTCGGAAGATGTAGATGCCAGCGCGCACTGTCTGCTTCTCGAAGAGGTTGTGCAGCTGGAATTCATATCTGTCTGCTGCAGGACCACCATTCGCGAGACGTGCGACGGCAGCTCTTCCCTGTTCCAGCGCGACCGGGTCGATGTCCTGGATGACGAAGCGCATGGAAGCGGGGCATGTTTGGCCGAGGGCGAGGACGGTGTGACCGGAGGAGCCGCCAGCCTGTAAATCAGAGCAAATCCCGTCAGCGAGGCCTCTCGGACTCGGAATCAGTACCGCTCCCTTTGAAACTTGGCCTTTTGGGTTGGAAAATGGAAACGGTAAGCGGAATCAGCACTCATACTCACATCTACCACGGTTTGGCAGCCCACACCTGCCCAATCATACGCCCCAAGCATATGCTCAATCGTCCACCGCGAGGTATTATGCCTCGCGACCATGTACCTATGGTATTTCGCCGCCAATGCCGGCTGCTTTGATAGATATTCGAATATATTCTTCTCTTCGGGGTAGACGACATTGAATGCCGCCGCAGGGGGGTCATTGGCTACCTCCTTTGGCGTGGGCCCTTGTCCTGCTCCGTCCAACCCCTCAAGCTTCTTCGGCTGCTGCTCCCGCCGTCCCTGCTTCTGCTGCAACTCCAGCGCATCCGCTATTCGCAGCAGTATCGAACTCATCTCGCTCGTACCAAGGCTAACGATATCCCTGAGATGCTCATTCGTGGCCAGAAGCGCCGAGCTCGCATTATGCGTGAAGATCTTCCCCCCCGGCGCTTCCTCGAAGATGCCGTTGGCAACCGCATACCGCATCGTCCGCACGACGACATCTTCCGGCAGATCCGCCGCGGACCCAAGGTCCGTCGCCGAGACACCGGACGACAGCGGGACGAGCTGGGGCAGGGAAAAGCGGACCAGGACCGCGAGATTGGCGGCGTCGGCGGCGGACCAGGTCAGGGAGAGGATGCGGTCCTCGGGGCTTTCGGCCAGGGAGGCCAGGTCCCGCGCCGCGCGCACGAGATCCTGGCGGGCGGAGCGGAGTCTTGCGTCCTCGCCCGCGTATCGAGAGGCGCCGCGTGCGTCGAAAGTGGGATCGGGGTGGGATTTGGCGGCGAGGCATTTTGAGAGGCGGATGGAGCGGGCGGTGACGAGGCTGCTGAGAGATTCGATTGTTGTCATTTTTTGGCCGGGTGGGGGGGTTTGGGATAGGGTGGTTGTTTGGGTATGAAGAGGTGATGGTATTGCTGGATGCAATGATTACCACAAAGCAGGGGGGGAGTGGAAAGGGCTTTTTTTTTGAGCTTCAATAGTTATGGATGGATTCTCTAGTCCTTGCAGCGTCGCGTCTTCGACGCATCTTCTCGCACCCGTCCCGCACCCCTTTGCTCACATCTCTCACAAACCCATCCGCCCCTCTGTCCCAATCAAACGTAATCAATCCCCCACCCACGCCACTATCCAGCCCCTTCCCCCCTTGCCCCTAAAAACTCGCCGTTCACCCCGCAGCACGATCCCGCCGATGGGAATGCCCCTGGCATGCATTTCGGATTCCTACCGAGCCTTGCATCATCCATCTCGGGCGCGTCTCTGGTCCCGTTTCCGGCACTTTTTTTTTTTTTTTTTTTTTTTTTTTTAT
>JAEUBB010000029.1:81113-119613 GCA_018257885.1 Parmelia sp. 050094
GAGATTTTCGGATTGTTCTGTCCGTCTGTTCCCTGCCTGTTTGCGAACTGCTCGGCGAGATGAGCGAGGATGGAGTCGATGTCTTTTGTTTTCCTCGCGCGGGGGAAATTTCTTCGCGTCAACGGACGTCCTGGATGTATCCGCCGGGGCGTAAAGTGGCAGATTTGGGCAAAAAGCACCGAGGACAATGTACCTCTTCGGCTTCGGCTTGGAGTAGTCATTCCTCCCACCTCGACTGTCGTGGGGCCAGTGGAGAAGATTCTTTGCGGGCGACTTGGACTAACTCTGAAATTCATCCACCACGATGTGTTGTTGGCCCGTATGTATCCCAACTCCGCATCCCCCGGCATACATGTACGTGGAGGACTACCGCTAGCTTTACGTCGCGAGTGAGCTGGGTAGAGAGGGAAATGCAATTTGGAGAATAGGGGCTGGAACCCATTTGCTGTCTGTTTGTTGTGTTGCGGAACTTGTGATTCAGCCGAAATATCGAGAAGGAGTACAGCACTTGGCGTGAGGTAACAGGTGAAAGGCCTGCTTTTTTTTTATGCTGAAGTGATAAATGTGAATGTTTTATAGTGTATGCATTGGCAAAAGAGGACTCGTCGTCCATGAAATCATCCGCCGTTGCCCAAGCTAGGATTTCCACTCCTCGTGTGCCTGGTCGAGCCGCTCTACCAGCGAAGCTTCCGATATAATCGAGGTTTCAGAAGGCGAAGAAGGAGTCCAGCGCTCTGCAGGTTTAGTCTTACGGGTCACGGTTCAATGACGAGGTCATAGAGTGGGTGTGTTCTTGAAAAAGGGGCATGTAAAGAAATATTAGGCCGGTCTGTCCGATAGAGGGACTTGAGGCTTTGGGGTATCGTTCTTTGATCGGTATCGAGGTGAAGATACAGGAGGCGAGTTTGTATTTTGGGGAGATGGGAGGGGGTTGGGATGGTATGAAAAATGCATTTCATCTCGGAGATGCTCAAGTGAAGAAGAGATGTTTGCAACTAGGATGTACTGTAGGGCGGTCTGGCTGTGGAAGGTTTTGGCGAGAGTGAAAGGGGGGATATCTGACTGACTTATTGCCTCTGGGCTCAATTCTTCTCAGTGAAGATGAAGCGATATAGATAGTCTAGAACTGAAGCTCGGAGACTAGAAGGGCAGAACGCTAGCATAATCGTTTGGCTCAGAAGTTGATGAAAGAAATAGTAGTCCAACGTATACATTCGTCTAGTCTAGCTAGTCTAGTCTTAGGGTCAGTCCAGGTTAGGGAATGTAAGGTTCTAAGCAGGTGTCAAGGAAAAATGATCGACATTGCATGACTTCGTTCTTGGTTTGCTTTCGTTCTCGTTGCCTCTCTCACTCACTATTGAAAAAGCCTTCGACGGCATCCTGGCACATTTGACCAACAACATTGATCTAGATGAACGGCGTTAGCTTCAGCCCGGTAGTAAGACCAAGAACGCCAGACTCACGTGAGGATACTTAAGGAGCGCATGATTCTCGGCCTCAATCTCCCGACATTCCACCTCACCACCCACCAATCTCCTCCAAATATCCAACTTGTCCTCCTCACCGAGCCAAGACGGCAATGCACCATCCCGAGACAGTGACTTGCCCCGAACTAGAGCCGTCTTCGCAGGTTGACCTCCCCCTGAAGCATTCTGCAATCCCGTAGCCTTGTGGCCATTCGAGCACGCCCTGATCGTGCATTCTAAATGCTTCCTCTGCGTCTTTGTCATGCGCTTCAACGCGGGAACGTACCCGGCATGTTCCAATTCTCCGGACACGATCTCCTCCCCATGAGCTCCATCACTCATCCCTAAACCCGGCTTTGGAACAAACATACCAATGAGAAGGAGACCATGCACATGTTCCCCCATCTGAAGCAACTTCCTGGAAATTTCACATGCGTAGAGCGCTCCAAACGAAGCCCCGCCGAGTACGTAAGGGCCCTGGGCTTGCTTTTTCCGGATGGCATGGAGGAGGAGCTCCGCCATGTCATCGAAAGTCCAAATGGTGTCTACGTTCGCCTTCTTGTAGGGAGATTCCAAACCGAAGACACAGAGATTTTCAGCCAAAGATGGGAGTTGTACGTATGGGACTGAGGAGCCGCTCCAGTCGGGCATGAGGAAGATTTTACGCGCGCTGGGCGTATCAGAGCCTTGGAGGACCGTGATATCTGCTGATAATGAGGACGTTGGTGGGGCGGTATTGGTAGTGGCAGGAGAGATGAAAGAAGAGGGTTGGGTGATTGGAGGAGTCTTGCGCTCATCCTCCGAAGCACTGTCTACCTCCGCGATCGAGAATGCAGGCGCTTTATCGAACGAGAGGTACGTCTCTATGGGCTTTGCGGACTCAATGTCTAGCTTTCTGTCGCCTCTCGGATCGCTGTTGGGTTTCAGTGCGGCCTTTGCAGCGCCAATCGTTGGGTTGTCGACGAAGAAAGTGGCTGGCAGTTCGAAGCCGGTGTCATTCTTTAGATTGGCGATGGTTGTCATTGCCATGAGAGAGTCTAGGCCCATGTCCGCGAAATTGATGTCTTCGTCCATACTTCCTAAGGCCCAGCCACTCTCTTCTGCAACTGCGGCCAGAAGCCTACTAATAATCTCGCTGCTCGATTCATCGAACTCAGTCATAAGTGTTGAGGTTGGTCCCAAGCCCAACGTACTAGAAGAGTTGAGAGACGGCGGTTGGATGACTTCCATCACGGGCGCGTAGTTTTTGACTGTGCGAGATTCAGAGGAGCCTTTCCCCGCAGAAATTATCGAAGATGAGTCTTTGATGCTCTGTCTCTTTTCATCAGGAAGAAACAACAGTCTCATCATCCCTCTTTTCATTTTCTGAAATCTTAAACCCAAAACCGCCAATACCAAATCTTCATTGTCGAAGACGTAGGCATCCCCACACACCCCTGAGCCATCATCGGTTTCCTGCATACAAACATACGAAGTGTATATCTTTCCAGCGGAAAGTTCTTTGAAAGGTCTCCAATCCTTGAAGCTAGTGGAGAGGCATATCATATCGTCTGCATATTTCATGGTGCCATTCAGCAGGAAGCCTGCCACAGATACAGTAGAGTCCATCCAGTAAGGATTGATTTGGAAAACGCTTGACCCTTCAGCCGAAGACAGCGTCACTTTAGCCACAGCATCTTGACATTCTGCGTCGAAGAGGACCTCGTCCATAGCTCGGTATTTGTCCCCGTAACAGACGAGATTGGAAAACATCTTGTACACCATCGGCTTCAGGAGGCGATGAGCACTACCGAGTCTAGCATTTTCTTTCAAGACAGCAATTCTAGACCTTGCGAGGAACAAAGTTTGCTTGGCTTGAGCATTCCATTGCTCACCGTTGTCGAAAGACACTTGACACTCGCCATGCTGATGGGTCGATTTTTCATTAGTGGAAGAGAAGGAGACTTTTACCCCTTTGATAGCGGGGGCGTATTTTGCAGTCACCTTTACTATCTGGGCTGGATCGATGATTTCTATAACAAGCGGAGATGTGAGCTCGAAATCATGGATAGCCATCATTGAGGTGCTTTGCCCTAGCTGCAGCTTGGACCGGATGTAGTTTGACGCCGTAAGGGCCATGTCGCCGAATACGCCGGTCGGGCAAATGGCAATGCCGTCGACAATGTGACCCTGAATAGCAGCGAGAAGATCAGGCTGGATGACTTGTGAGGTAAAAGTCACGCTCATCTCTTCCCCCTGAATGTTTTCATGCTCAACACGTTGCAATGACGTTGACAGGAACATGCTGGCTGAAGAGTCCACAGTCGCTTTGATGTCCTTAGAATATTCTTTTTCCGGCTCTCGATATGGTGTCCAATACTCAGTTTCTTCGAAGGCGTACGTGGGGAGGTGTAAAAGATTCAAGTTTTTCTGAAAGTCGCGGTGGTACTCGGGCCAAATAATTGGTATCCCGGAGTCGTGAAAAGCAGCCAAACAGATAGAAATGGTCTTCCATTCATTGACGTTGCTTTTTAAGACTGGGAACATCTGCTCAGTCAAAGTTCTCAATGTTGCACGAATCAGGCCAGAAAGAATAGAGTCTGGACCAATTTCGACCCAACGCGTGCGCTCAGATACAAAGTCATTGTTGTCCGCAGCATATAAAGCACCAGTGAAGTTGACAGGCTCACGGCTTTGTCTAGCCAAATATAGAGGCGAGAATGTCGCCGCGTCTTTGACAACTGTCCCCAGCAAGGTCGATGCGATAGGTATGATCGGTTTATTGAAGACCACGCCTTTCGATATACTCTCGTACTCTTGCAGGATGGGCTCCACCTGCTTAGAGTGAAAGCCATAGGAAGCATTCAACATCGTCGCTTTGAACCCTTGCTCTGAAAGGCTTTTCTGTAACTGTTCGGCCTCATTTCTGTTGGAGCTAACAACCGTTGTTGTGGGGGCATTAATGCAAGCAATCTGTACAGACTTCGAACTCGCTTCCTCCATACGCGTCTGCACCTCCTCGACTGTTGCCTGAACAGCCAACATTGCAAATTCTCCAGCAGTCAAATGCTTTTCAACGAGGAGTGCCCTCTGGCCTACAAGATGCAATGTATCGCTCACAGATAGGACACCAGCAACAGCTAGAGCAGCGTACTCGCCAAGACTGTGGCCCATGACAAGATCAGGTTGGACTCCCCAAGTCTTCAGCGTCTGCGCTATAGCAACTTCGAGCGTGACTATAGCTAGATGGACTCGAATTGGAGGCTCGGAAGACATATCTTGGCAGCCGCCGGCGATGAGGTCAATGAATTGTGGTAAATTTTGTAGGTTGGCCATCTCCTGGTAACTTGTTACGAGTCTTCTGAAAGTTACACTGTGCTTGTAGAGCTGTTCTCCCATTGAGGAGGTTTTCCCACCTTGGCCAGTGAATGCAAAAATCGTTGATGATTTGGCATTTTTACGAGTAGGTTCTTTCACCACTTGCTTGGAACTGTCCGCGCGTAAGGTGCTAACAAGCTCGCTAGTTGTCGCAGAGATGTACGTCGTGCGGAGTGGTTGATGAATTCTTCTTGCAGTCGTAGTATAAGCAAGATCCGCAAGTTGTGTTTGAGGATATCGTTCCAAATATTCTAGAAGCCTTTGCAGGTTCCCACGGAGAGAAGTCGAAGATCTTCCAGAAAGTGCGACAACGTGGTATGGGCGTGGGTCTCCAGAATGCCAAACTGGTCGAGGTGCATCTTCTACCAGGAGTGCTGTGTTGCCTCCTGACGCATCGAAGCTGTTGAGGAGAACCCTTACCTTTCCATCTCCGTCTGGGCGTGGGCGTAACTTCATATTTTTACCAGCAATATTGACATTGAGCTTCTCCAATGGCGGAAAATTCCGATTGACCTTAAATGGGGCATCTGGTTGTGGAGGGATTTCACGGTCTCTCAGCATCATTAGGACTTTGACCAAAGATGTTACCCCTGCAGCCTGAGAGGTAAACATCAGTCATGCGCCCATTATTTGTTGAAATATTGGACTTACTCCTTCACCATGGCCAACATTAGCCTTGACAGCGCCAACCGTCAATGGGTTCTGCTCGGTACGGGCTCGTCCCACGACTTGCAGGACGGAACCCATTTCAATGGCATCTCCAGCCTGAGTGCCCGTCCCATGCATCTCAACGTAGGAAACGTCCCTAGGATCGACGCAGTTTTGCCTCAGTACGGCGTCACAAACTCTCTTCTGAGCTTCGCCATCCGGATGTGTGATTGACGTGGCGGAAGAGCTATAGGTCCTCGCAGAGCCTCGAATGACACCGAGAAGATTATCGTTGTCACTAATCGCATCCTCGAGGCGTTTCAGAACAACGACGGCAACAGCCTCACCGCGAGCATAACCATCGGCGTCATCATGGTATGTCCTACATCCGCCCGTCGTGGAAATCATCCCTGATTTACTCAGAGCGCAGAACGAGTTTGGAGATACGAGGACAGAACCACCGCCAGCCAGTGCGGTATCACACTCACGTGCCTTGAGAGCGGCGCAAGCGAGCGAGATGGCTGTCGTACTAGTCGCACATGCAGAGTCGATTGCATAGGAACCGCCACCCCATTTGTAATGATAGTTCAATCGGCTGGGTCCAAACGCCCGAGAGAGACTCGGCACGTAATAGATATCCACACCTTCGTTATTCAAGATTTCATGCCAATCATCTGCCGCCTGACCCAGGTACGTCGCAATACGGTTGCTACATGTCGCTAGTGTCGCATCAGGTGAGTATCCGGCCATCTCCAATGCTTCGTGACTGGTCGTGAGCAAGAGCCTGTTAATAGGGTCCATTTGGTTCGCTTCTCGAGGGGAGATATTGAAAAATTTATTATCGAAAAGGCCCGGTCGATCAAGCCAGCTACCGTGGCGAGCCGTTGTGGAGTTCTTCTTCTTGCCTGTTGGATCATAGAAATTTTTGACATCCCACCGCGATTTGGGAACCTGTTCCATAGACTTCGTCAGCTCGTCTCCCAAATATAGTGAGAGATGGAAATTACCTCTCGGACAAAACTTTTACCCGCCAGCAAATTTTCCCAAAATCCCTCGACTGTCTCACTCGCTGGAAAGCGTCCAGACATGCCCACGATCGCGATATCATCGGACCCTCCCCGCAATGAATCATTCTGTTTCTCAGAATGCCGATTCAATTGGTAAGCTATTCGCTTCTCTTGCATCGAGCGCTGGACAGTTGAGGTATGTGTTGATGGACCAATTACTGTTAATTTGACTCCACGATTATGCCTTAGAGTCGAGATACATTCCTCAATAGTGGCACTTAGCTTGAGCACTTTGTGAACAATCTCTACAATCATTTCTCGCAAAAGGCCACCGAGAGTTGACTCTGTAAAGACGCCTTTTCTCGAGTTACGGCAAATTTGTGCTTTGCTGAAGAGCGGTGTATCCAAGATCGCTGACCCACCGAGCACCTCTTCAACATCAATCGTTGGCATATGTTCTGTATGGATCGCGCCGTTTGTATCTGTCTTAATCTTAGCCGCCCTGTCAAGCACCGTCGACCAGCTCCATAGCCTCCGCAACGAGGAAGGCGGGCCAACAAGAGTGAGCCACTCCTTAGTCTCAACCCCAATCGCCACCTTTCTCGGCTCCGGAATATTCTATGTAAAATGCATGAGCGAATGGTGATTTTCAAATTGCAATTCCCGAAAAGGCACCACTTACATGCTCAGTATGGAAACCTGTTAGAAGTTCTTCCATTTTTTGCCGATCGACTCCAACTACAGTGGTTGCCCAATTTCCACCCACATCCTCCACAAGCTTCATTCTCCTAGCAAGGGCGTCCGCCAGTCGAAAAGTGATTCTGATCATCTCAAGTCCTATGCTCAGAATTTCGCTCGTATCCCTTGCCGCAGCTGCCACGGCTGCAGGAAGCAAGCCCGTGCAAAGCGCGAGGATGTGCGTAGGCGAAGTTTTCGACCCTAAGATAGAAGGATCTTCTTCCGCAAAGCTATCGTACTAGGTCAAATGGATATTGAGGAGGACTTGGATAGAAAAGGAGACGAATGACATGAAATGGCCAGGGGTGAACATACACGCATAAGTCCCCAATCCTACCGACACACATCAACACTGTCGCCACTATCCCATTCACCTTATCCTCTCCCTTCTCCCTTTCTATCCTCACATTCTCCTCCGCCAACCCCAATAGCGAGTGTATTTCTCCTTCCCATCCTCTCTGCTCAGCGCTCAGCCGTGCAAACTCAAGTTGCACAACATCCGTAGCTTTTTCCAGGAATGTTCGTGCGAGGGGAGAAGTCTTGGAGTGGCGGACTAGCGACTGAATAGACGAGAGCTTTTCGATGGCTTGGTCGCCGAAGAGGAGAAGGGGCGTCGGGGTGGAGGTGGTGTGCATCATCAGCAGGGCAGGGATGTGGGAATGTGAAAGTAGGGTAGGATCGTAAGAATGAAAACGGGGTTTATGAAGCTGAATTTTTGGGTTGTTGGTCGATGAGTTGGCGACATGGGAATACGCAAATGAGAGTTATCTGCTTCCTCGGTCTTTGGGGGCTAAATGACAACTTGAGTTCTAAAGAAATGATAGAAGTATGTGAAGCGATTCTTAAATCAGTGCATAAGCTAGATTTTCGATCAAGCTTTATGTTGGTCAAGGTAAATCCCTAGCATATTTGATACTGAGTGGTTTCCGTATCGATTATTGACATTGCGTGGCCAATTGTATAGTGCCTAAGCCTTCGACTACATAGCGTAACGCATAGTGAATAGACGGGGGAGCCTACGTGAGGCTGACCTTGCGTAGGATTGGCCACCGCAGTGACCAATCCCAAGAATTCGGAGCGTACATTTTTCCTATTGGGATCCCTAAGCTGGCGGTGATAATTTCGAACAAGTTTCAACCTGGCCGCCTGAGGGGTACATACAGCTGTACTGTGCCATAGTCGTAATGCCCCGCTAAAAAATCCTCCGACTTACTGCAACATCCACATGCAAGATACCTCGACCCTTGGATACTGGAACTTTCAACAGTATCTTGCATATGGATCGATAAGCCTCAGGGTGTGTCTCCGGAGAATTTCTGGTAGAGTGTTCTGTCATTCTAGCGTGCAGCTGTGGGGGTTCGGCGCATTTTCCATGCAACCGCCGATTTTTTCAAGGCCTAGTATTGAACCCGTCTCGACCCGGCTAAGGAGCGAAGATAGCCACTCCAAAACTGTTTGCGTGTGTTCGAATTGAACACATCAATTTTTCGTTGATTGGACCCAGTCTAGTATTCGTCACATGCAGTTTTTTCCTCCTCTTCAACCGCAGAGGTGTATTAGAGACCATCTCTTGGCGTATCCGACAGACGTATCGCAGAAGCACTTGGATCTAAGGCAGATGGCTCCTGACCTATGTTCCGCAGCGACGCAATCGTTTGGCCATCAGTTGAAGTTGGTATGCCGTGTGTGCTCCTGCTCTTCCGATCTCCACAATGCTGCATTGAAAATTGACGGTTTGGTCATCATCTAGCATGTGGCACAAGATGCTATGCACATCTTGGGAGGTTTTCCATGGAATTCGGCTCAGGGGAGGTGGAATGTCCGAATAGAGGTCTTGAAGTGACGAGGCTTGAGATCTTGTTGTAGCTTGAGACGTCACATCTCTCTCGCATAAGCCAAGGGCGGACAACAGGAGATAGCTTAGGAAGGTAGCAGATGCAACAGGTTCTGGCGCCACGTAAGTCTAAACTTGTTGTGAGGAGGGAGATTGAGAGCTGAGGCTGGTGGGCGGTGAAATGGGTCGTGAAGGAGATTCATGCTTCGAAGCAACTGTGATGAGTACATTAGCGCCGGTGATGAGACTATAGAGAGTATGACTGTCAGCGTACGTGTGGAAGGGTTCCAAGCTACAGTTGAGGTTGTGTGTAGCTCATCTATTACTTGCTGGTTCAATAGGCGTTAAAAGTAGGGTTTCAAGAATTGACGGGTTCTTCTTGAAGTATTGAAGCCTGCGACTGCGACAGACAGCGGCGTAGTATGAGATGACCTGCAATTGAAGCTGTCACTCTACAGACGTTGCGCAATGGCAATGCATGTGAAGCAATTGGAGAAGCATATGGAAATGGAAAGAGAGATTGAGATTTCTTGATTTCCGCGCTAGCCTATCTTACACTAGTATAACAAGCGACGCCCACTTCCCAGGCCCAGTCCCAGTCCCAGATGATCAGATGACATGCTGACAGGGAGACAGGTTCTTACATAAGGTATATGACGGTCTTGTATTCAATTGCCTTTATTGAATCATGAGACAGCCTCTATTAATTCACAACATTCATCACAGTATCTTCAGTCTCCATGACAATCAATCAATTGCCGCACGACCAAGGGAAGCCGGAGGAGATTAACGCTGACTCATTTGATCTTGTTGGCTGAGATAACCACTCCTATCATTAAATCATCACAAGGTGTCAAGTAGGAACTATGTCGGGCTGACAATCTATCCGAGCCCGAGACCTTCAAGCGATTATCGCAAGATTTACACTTGTACGGATAGAATGTTGTTCTAATTCCGAATGGCAGACTTCCCAACTCTTTCCTTTGAAATCTATTGGTCAAGTGTGCGGTAAATGGAGCTGTCCCCGAAGACTATCGGCGCTTTTCTGAAATGTGCCGAGCGGCACATTGTCTCCTCCTTCTCCCTTGCCCGCTAAGACGCCGGACAACTTGCATCTATGACACTGATATCCTCCATCTGCACAACCTTTTCATCTCTCGCGAAGACTACAGCATTGCCACTGACATTTCCAACCCCTCCTGATGCAGCCGACCATCCCAGCTTCTGCAATCCATGTTGCGGATCGCGCGCAAATGCAAGCCACATATCCTGCATTTTCTCGCTGACGGACCGCTCAAATGCTGTCCCTTCACTGCGGAAGTTGCCATACGTCCCGGTGACGAGGGGGATCTCTGCGCAGTGATAGGCGCCGAGCCACGGTCTGGGAAGGGGAAAGCGTTAGCTCAATGGGCTTCGAGGAACAGACAGAGGAGAAAGCTCTACAGAGGCCGGTGGACATACAGTGGCGAAATGTTTGTAAAATTTCCTCCGTACAGATATCGATATGTCGGACGCCCTGTCGCGGCGCGGTACCTGTTGAGCGTATCAATGGAATAATTGCAAAGCATCGACTTCATCCCCTCCCATAAAGATAAATGAGACAAACCGGGTAGTTTCTGCGACAGGACGAAGAACGTGTGACAGCGTCGCAGCTTCAATGGTCGCCTGAGGTGGGCCTTGTTGCGAAAAGGGCACAAAGAAGGAGCCTTCGTCTGTATTCGTTCCAAGTATCGCCGGCTTAATCAATGACGAGGGTCAGCAAGCAGACATAAATCTTGGCTTATTAACTAGCGCATGGGTTGAGGGAGCGAAATCACACGAGACCTACCACATCCGCGTATTCCCCAGCTTTCCCTTTGCTCAAATATTCCTGCGGTGTAAAAATCACCTTGCTATCCGCAGACGGCTGGAAATATAGCGACGGTGTGGCATTGCTCTGGGAATGGGTCTGGAGGAACTCCTCAATGACACCTGCGTCGATCGAGCGCATGAATTCCACTTCTTCCGTCGCCGAGCTGTTCGCGGGACAGCCTAATTGCTGTGCGACATAGCTGAATGACGTCTTGTCTGGGTCCGTGGTCGAGTTGGCCATGAGAACAACTGCACTCTCCAAGATCACCGCCTGGAATATCGGATCGGAGGGATGGGCAAATTGAAGGGCATCTATGATGCCAGCACCTCCGGCTTGACCCCAAGCTGTTATGCGATTGGGATTTCCGCCAAAGGGTTGGATGTTTTTGCGAACCCACTCGAGTCTGATGGAAGAAAATCAAGAATCAGCCATTGCATTTTCATTCATTTATGCTCCTATTGTCATGCCATGTATTCCAATCAGAATAGTCGAGCGAAAAGGGACTTACGCTAGTCTTGTGTCTAAAATGCCTACATTCTGCTGGTCTAGCCCCTTCGCGTTCGGAGAGCCAAAAATGTTCAGTCCTACAAAAGGTGTGAATCTATGACAGTACGCAGGTTTTGACAGAGGAGTGGAGCCCTACGGTAACTGCAAGGTAGATAAATTCTCAGCACAGTCTTTTCCGCGGAGCAGCCGTTCCCCCATGCTCAGAGTCTCGTCTACTCACTTGGTTTGAACAACGATATGCCCTTGGGTTCTTTGAACCCATTGTTGAGGACGCTCATACGGGGTGTTGATCCCACCTTGAAGCGTCCCACCCCCGGGGATCCAGAACAGCACTGGCAAATCACGGCTACTTGAATCCTTGGGCGCGATGACGTTGAGATAAAGGCAGTCTTCGTCGTGAGGGGGAGGAGCCAAAAACTGTGGTGCTACGTCGCTGAAGAATGGAAAGCTGTTGTACTGTAGGCAAGAAGCTGGTGCTTTTTGTGCCCTGATTTTCCTCTGTCCTTCTGGTATGGCGACGGGTGGGAGGAAGCGTAGAGGGCCGATTGGTGGCTCCGCGAATGGTATACCCAGCCATTGTTTGACATCCGGGAGGGAGGGGTCGATAAAGCCTAGGATTTGACCAATCGAGGTATCAACTTCAAGGCCATGCGTCGATACACAAGTAGAGCCCATGGCTGCATTTGTGAGGGATAAGTTTGCAATTGCATAACAAAGTCACGACGCAAGATATGTCAAAGTCATGTGCACGAGTTTAAGAAACGGCACCTTTGTTAACTATGATATTATCGTAATGCTGACTCTGGCATTAAACGAGGTTTCGGTGAAATTTGACGTGCGCCAGTGAAGATGAGATGCTTGCAGTCTTGCAATAGGTACCAAATCAGCATCTCTTCCGGGAAGGGTTGGATCCCTCCGCGCAAGAGGTGTAATACACCGACGGCGAATTTTGATCGAATCTTGAATGCGGCGCATTTGCGGTCGGTGTCAGCTTCCTACATCCTAACGCCGGTTTCCAGGTCCATCGGTAGCCAACTACTGCACGTGCTTGACCTTCAACGCGTCATCTAAATCAGAGCACAGACCAGACATCGACTCGAAGATACAATTACTCTAAGCGTGCGCAACTGGGTTGAACCCTGGCTCTTCTTGTCGCCCATTTCCATATTCACAACGACTTCGATGTCAAAGACAGGCGCCATGAGCCCCCAGAGAGTCCTCCTCGACCCGGCCAAGACGCCTGGTATATGCCATGCGCCTAATCTGACCAGCGAGAGTGCCGATATGGCATCGCGGATCCTGCAAGCTAACCGCGCAAACCACATCTTCACTACCTGGGAAAAAGAGATGGGCGTACGTAACCCTCGATTATCCCAAGAACCATGGTAGGTGGGTGGAGACCGATTCTGATTGTTCGAGAAAGGCAACCCTGCATAACCATATCGTATACCATACCTTGTCGCTCTTCGCTCTGGGCGCGTCCCCGGACTTGATGTTGCACCATACCAAGCGAAACACCACCTATCAACTGGTTCCGCCAAAGTTTCCCGACGAGACGACACTCCGATTGATGGCCGAACCCGAGACACTGAAAAGTTATATCGGCAAGGAGGAATATTTTCTTGACTTCTGCGCATTCTTCGAGCAGGAGATTGAGAGTCTGGGTTACGAAGATGTATTGCAGAAGTATCTAGTCGGTGACAACGACATCGCAAAGGACATTTTCCCGCGCATCTACCACGGTGCGTTTCAGGCTGCTCCTTCACTACAGTTGCGGAACTTTCTGACGCTGTCCAGGTTACGTACATGGCATCATGCACATCGGGCTCGGTCTTGAATTCAAGCAAGCACCCATCCTGGCCGAAGGCCTCGCAGAGGCCGCTGTCCATCACGACTGGTACTACACCGCGTATATTGACGCCTGTGCCCTCGAAGCGCGCCAGCCCAACAAAAAGAAACTCTCGCTCATCGAATGTTTCGAAATGGCCTTGCGAGATGAAAAGATCACCTCTTGTTCCAGTTACGACTATGTGAACCAATTTGAGGCCCCTTCCGAGAAATACCCCGATGGCAGATGGTTTGTAACACGGGAGGTGTACAGAGACGGGGTGGTGGGGCTGGTGAAGAAAGAGTTGGCCAGTTGTGCAGGAGGCTGGCAAGTCAGGCCAGAGGACGACTTGGAGCGGGCGACGGCCGAATTGATCAACGTATCCAGTAAGCGCTTCCCCACAGATTGTATCTTGGACCACGCAAGATGGTCCTAAAAGAACTTTCACCCAACCAACTCACAATCGCAGTCTATGTCGCCGCCGCGGCGCAGCGGCCCCCGCATGAACCCCGCTACGATTTCTTCCTCATCCACGGCTCCAACGCTTGCCTCTGGCACTCGGTCCTGCTCGCGGAGCCGTCCATGTCTCGCGCGCAGAAAGCGCATCTCATCGAGACGACGGGTCACATGCTGCTCTTCCTCTGGGCGGGCATGGGCTGCCCGCGCAGCAACATCGACTGGCTGCTGTCGCATCCGCCCAAGGAGCCCGACTGCGGGTGGCAAGGCATCTTCGAGCGAGCCTGCAGGCACGACGACGACGGGCATATGATCAAGTTGATCAGAGCGCTCAGGAACGGGGAGAAGGTGTCGAGGCCGTATGAGGAGAGGGAGGAGTTCAGGATGAAGGGGTGGATGTTCTTGCGGGCGGCGCACGCGGCCATGGATTCTTCCAGTGCGGTGCCGATGAAAAATGTCCAGCATTTTGATATCATTCGGCTGGTGGGGTTCGAGGAGGCGTGGGCAAACGTGCCCGTTGCGGTCCGGGAAAATGCGTCGACTGAGGCCTCGGGCAACGTCTCGATTGAGGCCCAGGGAAAAGTGCCGGTTGAAGCTCTTTAAATTCAATGATGTAACTGGTGAAGTACATGGAGATGTATAAAGAAGTTAGGTTGATATTTCTTGCCTCTAGTAGAAAGGCCATACATCCTGGCAAGTGCTGTCATGAATCTCTGAGTCGACTGGGATGGAAAGCCCACGTTTTAGATTGCCGGCTTCGAGCATGGCTGAAGCAAAGTGAGCATATTCTGATCGCCCCTCGACTGGGACTAATGCTCAATTCGGAAGATTTTGGAAGATGGATGAATTATTCTATCTCAGCGTTCCCCTAGCCATGTATATATCCAACAGCTATTGTGTATATGACTTACAAACGGCCGCTGGAAAAAGGTTCAAGATGTCCGAGATCCCTCAATCTTGACAGATTTTAAGATGTACTCGAGAAGGCTACGAATGTTCGCGATGACTGCAAACCCTTGTCAATGCGATAGCTAGGCCAGGCACCTAAGAACGAGACAGGTACAAGACCAGGCCTGAGTCGCTAGTTGTCGGCATGATCAAGCCAAGGGGACTGCGGTGAATTTGATAGACTAGCAAACTGCCAAAGAAAGCTTTGCTACGAAACGATCCCCCCTTACTTCCTCTTGCTTCAAACCGAAGACTCATTTCGTGTAGCCAAGGCCACATAGACAGGCCAATGGATTCGAACGGTCCCCGTGGGACATTCATCGTCAAACACCCGCTCCCACTCCGTGTACACGACTCGACAGTGCTCTTCCGGAAGCTTGTTATTGAGCGGACGTACCGAGTCAAGGAAACTGGAGAGTTGCTTTTTGTCGGCATCACATGACCACCCTTCAGCCTCTGGATGCATGCCGCTTTCGTAATGAGCAATCTGATCGCTTGGATTCACTCGAGAGGTCCCACCTAGCTCTTGGCTGGCAGGTGAAAACTGTCGAGACAATTCACGATAGGGTAACTTGTCGGTAGCAGAGTTGATGTATACCCGCAAAGGGTGATGATACAAATCCTCTGATAATGGCAAGGAATCCAACGCGCCTTTGCCAGTCATTCGGCGCTCGAGGACTTTCGTAAGCATCACCCGGCCAGACTCATTCCCTGATGAAAGGACAGGTTTCATTACCAAGTTGTCAAGTGTTCTGGCAAAGGCGTCGCGGAAATGCTGAGACTGATGCGGGAAAGTCGGCATCCAGTAGCTGAACACGGCAAGTGTGCCCCCAGGGCGGAGCATTTTGGCCATCGAAGCAGTCAAGCCGTCCGGATCCATGAAATGGGCGGCGGTTGCGCAGATGACGAGGTCGGCCTGCTTCTCGCCGGTTTTCAGGTACGCCTCTTCTCCGGTGGACTGGGAATATTCGAGCGTCGTGTCTAGGCCGTGGCGGTCAACCCAGCTGGACAGAAAGGGGCGTGCTTGTTCCTCGTTCGAAGGGCTGGGGTCGGATATGTGGACGACTTTGAAGTCGGGCATGAAATTGGTCGAAGCGATGCCGGACCCAGCACCCACGTCCACCATCCGCTCCCATCCCGCCTTGGAATGCTGGCGGCGATAATTATAGATGAGGTCGGTGAGTGATGGGGGATATGAGGGTCTACCCTTCTGGTATTCCGCCCAATGTGTGGTAGCGTACGTCGTCTCAGGCTTGGGACCCGCAGATGCCATGTTAAGGATGGCGGTTCAACTCGATATTGAGCTGTCTGCTAAGTTATATACGTACGAAGTGAAGATGGGATTCAGTTTTTAGAAAGTCATGTTTCCACCAGGATGATACTGACGACAATACTGTCTCGGTTAACTTTTAAGTCTTTTATTGGGCACATTAATGTAGTCGAGAATGCTCATGGAAACAACAGTGCTAGCTATTTGATATACTTGACATGATTGGTGTGAATGATTGGCGTTCAGGATCCCGGCGACTTTTGTCACGGACCCAAGGCATCTGTTATGTCGCCGAGAGATGTTGAAAGGAGATGTGAAAGGACCGAGTCCCTTCCGGACCCTCGGTATAAGGCGATTTTGAGTGAGAAGATGAGTGGTGACTGGTGATAGATCATCTTACCTTTCCAAGCCTTGGACATGCAAAGTCCATCGTTGATGATTGATCGTTGATCATTGATCATTGATGACGGGCATGAACGGACTTTATGCATCTTTCGTACAAACTCCGTCTTAAGTCCCTTCCCTCTCTTCCCTCTCTTCCCTCTCTTGCCTCCCTTCCCCAGCCTGACCTTTACATTCTTGTTACTTGTTACCGGGCAGCCCATGCCCGCCCCGTACCGTTGGTGCCGTGTCCTAACTCACCGTTTCTCTCAATTAGCTCCAACCCTCGATAATTACATTCTCCCATCCCAACTACTTTAGAAAAGTGCTTCCTCATAGCATCACCGAGTCCGTCATTACCTTAGGCTACCCTAGATCATGGCAGAAGCAGCGCCCAATGCAAACGGCGCAGCACTTACGACAGCCTTCAAATCTGCAACAAAACAAGGCCACCTACCCCCGCCGGACAAGGAAGAGGGCGACGCTACCTCACACGCCTCGAATGCCTCCACTCAACTGAAGCCGGGCTCGGATACTGCCTTGCATAGCGAGCCGGATGGTCATGATGCCAACGAGAAAGCGGCACCTGGAGACCAACCAGGAGAGGTGCGGGCTGTCACCGGGATCAAATGGTTCATGACGGTGTCTTCCATTTTATCCTCGACTTTTCTCTATGCTCTTGACCAAACCGTCGTTGCCGACGTGGAGCCCAAAATAGTGGAACGGTTTGGAGAGATTCAGAAACTGTCATGGCTACCGATTGCCTTTCTGCTAGCGGCTGTCTCGACCAACTTGATCTGGTACGTCAAACAAGGTTGAATTTCCACATTCCCGCTCATTGAAGTGCATATGCAGGGGGAAAATGTACGGTCAGCTCAACGCGAAATGGCTTTATATCGCTTGCATCTTCATCTTCGAAGTTGGCTCAGCGCTTTGTGCTGCGGCACCTACGATGAACGCCGAAATAGGCGGTCGTGTACTTGCTGGCCTGGGAGGCGTAGGAGCGTAAGAATTTCACTGACTTTGACAAGAAATATTTTCATCTAACATAACATCACATAGGTACATTGGAACCCTGACTCTATTGGCTGTCAATACTACAGAGCATGAAAGGCCGGTGTATATTGGCATGACAGGCATGATATGGGGCGCCGGAACTGTGCTAGGACCGGTAAGTACTTATCACGAGACGGTGTTGAGCCGCCATTCCAAGAGATTGTGCTGACCTCGTTTGCTTTTCAGATCATTGGAGGTGCTTTTATTAAGAGCAGCGTTGGGTGGCGCTTTGCTTTTTACATCAATCGTGAGTCGCACTCGTGTCGTTCCTCGTCTTTGTGCACCAGCTTAAGCCCTCGGAAGTCCTCATTAGTGCTGTTGCTGCCCCAGTATACCTATTCATCCTTCCCCCATTCGACCCGCAACCTGGTGTCCCATACAAAGAGCGCGGTTCCAAGCTAGACTACATCGGAACGCTTCTCATGGTCGGTGCCTGTGTTTCTGGCATCATGGCAATAAACTTCGGCGGCGTCATCTATCCCTGGAACTCCGCTCAAGTAATCGCCTGTTTCGTCGTATCCGGCGTTCTGTTCATTGCCTTTGGCCTGCAGCAATCGTTCTGCATTATGACGACAGAAGAAAACAGAATCTTCCCTTGTCAATTCCTCATGCACAAAACACTTGTCATCCTCTTTATTCAGACGTCCGCCTCGACAACCGTTTTCTTCGTACCATTGTACTTTATCCCACTCTTCTTTCAATTTACGAGGAACGACTCCGCTATCGAGGCAGGGGTACGTCTCCTCCCTCTCATCTGCATCCTCGTTTTTGCCGTCATGCTCAACGGCGCCCTCATGTCGAAATACGGTTACTACATGCCTTGGTATCTCGCAGGCGGCTGTCTCGCCCTTATAGGCAGTGCGCTCATGTACACCGTCAATGTGGACACCTCCAATCCGAAGATTTACGGATACACGGTTCTGCTCGGTCTTGGAGCCGGCATGTACGCCCAGGCAGCCTTCGCAATCGCTCAAGTCAAAGTTGAACCGCACATGGTTCCCTCGGCCATTGGCTTCATCTCGCTCGCGCAGATTGGTGGCGCGACCGTCGCACTTGCTATTGCGAATTCGGTCTTCTTGAACAAGGCCACGAACGGCATACTTGCCATCATACCAGATGAGCCTAGAAGTGTGGTGCAAAACGCAGTAAGTGGAGCTGGCTCGACCTTCTTTCAAACACTCGACCCAAACGTGAAGACTGCTGTGTTGGGAGCCGTCAGTCACGCGGTTAGCCGGATCTACATCCTGGCTATTACTGCTTCAGCATTGACCATTATCTTAGCAGTCTTTATGTCAAGAGAGAAGGTTAGTAAATCTCTCGCCTTGTCTTCTTCCTTTCCCCGCACGGTTTGGGTTCTCCTTGATGGGACGATTTTTGTCCTTTGGCGAGAAAGAAGCAAGGTGTTTGCGTCATCTATCTAGGAGTGGTGTCGCTGACTGGGATCTATTTAGCTTTTCTTATCAGTTGGCGTAGTTGGTTGAATAATCGAGGTGCAGGGCTGTGCGTGGATGGCCATTGCAGTGCATCAGTGCTCAAGGAATCCTGGCAAACCAGCATTAGCGTTGGTTTATCAGCATCATCTACCATTTGCTCGTTAGATTGAGTAGCGTAGAGAGACATTCTATTAAGGAGGTCGGTGGTGGAGGTTACGACTAATGCGCGGTGAATCTGGGGAAGGACAGAAGCCATTTTCAGGTTGGTGTTTTGGTGAGATTGTGGGAATCGTTCTTGAAACTTTAAACAAGTGGAAGATTGCCTGGAAATAAGCAGTGAGCGTAGAGCGTCTTTCCAGATGAGCGTTTGGCTGTATCTCATTTCTCAACACATTGCCGCCTCTGCCTGCTTCGCACATGCCTAGAAGATGCTCCCCCTCCGATGGCCCGATGTAAATTCAATATCGAGTGTGGTTGAAAGCAGACCTACATAGACTGATGTTGACATGTTGTCAGTGTTGGCAACGGTGCACCAACTAACTGCCCCAACTGCAGTTGAAACAGTTAGTTGAAACAGTTGACGGTGCAGTTTGGGTTTTTTGGCTAATAGTTAGTATGGTTTTGATCTGAAAATCAACTGTTTCAACTGGCAGTTCTGGCAGTTTATACCTATATTCTAAAGATTTTTTTCATCCATGTGTTTCACGTACTTAGTCGATATTTTTCGACCTATTAATTTCAGCCCTATGATTTCAGCCCTATAGATCTAGCCCTATAGGCTCAGCCCTATACATCCGGAGCTTAGCCTATATAGGCTTAGTGTCTGAAACTGCTCCCCCGTCAGTGCACTGGCAGTGGAACAGCTGGTTTGAATATTTATAACACTTGGTGCAGTTCAACTATTCTGATTAAGCAGTTGGTGCAGTTTGGGTCTCAAAACCAGCTATTTCAACCGTCAAAGAAGCGCGGCATTGAATCTGTTCTGGTTTTTGAGACATGACAAGCCAAGATCAGACACTCATAGGTTGTTCTATGAAGAGGCTACTCGACACAGCACAGTCCATTGAGGAAATTGGTACAGTCTGGACATGTGTCTCCGTCTGTTTTGTAGTCTCTAGACTGACTCTCTAATTTGCTTTCATAGGAATGAACGTACGTCCTGTCTGATTATCGCCCCGATCCCCAACTAAAATGATGACTACAATCTGACTCGCCGCCGAGGCTCAACATCGTGGACACCCTCAATTCGACACAACAGCCTCAAGTCTCTCCAGCCTTGAACACACATCATCCTCCTGAAGCAGATGGTTCCTGGTACAAAGCCGAGCTAGACGCAATCTTTCCAGCCGTCGTCGTCATGGGCACACTTGCCGTAACATCAATCACACTCACCGTAGCCTTCAGCTCTCGGAGCGCCCAATTTACAATCTCGATGGCCGTCAGCGAATCTACACCATAGGCATTCAAGAATTGCCCCGGGTCGATCTCGGACTCCGGTGTCTGCAGCATCTTCGCAACTCGACGAACTAGTGCGTCCGTCACTATCTGCGCCGCTTCCTGCATCGAGCTGGCCTTTGATAGTAGCGTTTGTGTCGATATTGCCGTATTCTGGCTTGCAGCACTGCTGCTGTTCTGCTGTGCCCTGACGCCTGCTCTGGACATGATGGAGAAGCGAGCGTCATCTCGGAGGTAATATGGAGTGGAAATGGCTGCGGCCAGGGCGCTTCCCCCAGTGGCAAAGCCGGTGAGAACTTGTGGTGCAATATCGCCTCTGATGTCGCCTGCAATAACGCGCTTGAGAAGGGCATGCAGCTCGAACTCCAGGATCCCGAATGGTTCCTCCCACTCGCGCAACGAATCCGTTATGCCTTTCTCGGCGAGAACACCGACATCCCGCATTATTCCTAGGTCCAACGTCACGGCGTGTAGGCCTAAGGATCGACGGTGGTACGCCACGGCGTCCTGATACGCTCCTCCCGCTGCGTAATTGCTTTGACCGCGGTTGCCGAAGATTGCTGCGAAGGAGCTTAGGCAGACAAAGAAGTCGAGGTTTTTGAGATTTTGGTGAATGTTCCACGTTCCTTGGATCTTCGGCTTCGCTGCTTGAACCCAGTCAGAGTAGCACATATTTGTGAATAGGACATCACGGAGGACCATGGCGCACTGGAGGACACCACGAATCGGTCCGAGCTCCAAGAGGCATTTAGATATTGATTGTGACGTGGTCACTGGATCCGTCACATCGCACGCATAGGCTTGAGCCTGCACTCTTCGATCTCTCAAATCCTGAATAAGCTTTTGTGCCTCAGCCGAGGAACCGCCAGATCTGGAGAAAAAGCAAAGTTTGCGTGCGCCCTGGTCCACGAGTAAGTTCGAGATACTCCTTCCAAGACCGCCAAAGCCGCCAACAATTAGATAGGCGGCATTAGAATCCAATTGGAATGACTCAGTGCCCCTTCGAACCACAGGAATGGAGCCCGTATCGGCGAAGCTGAGGACTACCTTGCCAAGATGTTTCCCTGCTTGCATCAAGCGAAATGCGTTCTCAACATCGGATATGGGATAAATCTTCACAGGCGTTATGGGCCGAGTGATCTTCCGACGCTGGAAGTCGAAAGCTCCAGTAATGATCTTGCTCATAATATCTGGGCGGTCTTTTTCGAGCTGATTGAGATTGAAGAAGGTGTAGTTGGCGCCCTTTAGGAAAGGTCGCATATCCAGCTCTGTGTTGTCAAGAATATCCTTCATTCCGATTTCGATGAAGGTGCCAAAGGGTGCAATGCAATACCAACTTTGTCTGAGCAATTCTCCGGAAAGTGAGTTTAACACAACGTCGACTCCTCGTCCGCCGGTCAAACGCTTGACACCCTTTACGAAGCTCAGGTCGCGAGATGACAGTATACGATCATCGGAAAGCCCATATGTATCGCGCAGCAATTTCCGCTTAAGCTCGGAGCCCACCGTAGCGATGATATCCATCTGATAATATTGTGCGATCTGGATGGCGGCTTGACCTACACCTCCCGCGGCCGCATGGATCAGTATGGATTGGCCCCTCTCTACTCGGGCGAGCTGTACCAGGCCATACCACGCAGTTCCATGGACTACTGGGATAGTCGCTGCCTGCTCAAAAGACAAGCCATCAGGAATCAGAGCGCAAAAGTCGGCTTTACTCCGATGGATGGTTCTATGCGAGCCGTGTCCACACATGGCGACACCGTCTCCAACCTTGAATCTCGAAACCTCGGATCCCACGCGCCGGACTATACCAGCAGCATCGAAACCAAGTAATCTATCCGGGATCTGACCCATGACAACCATGACCTCGCGGAAGCTACAGGGTCAGCAGCAATTCTGTTTGCTGTATTGGAAAATGACTTACTTGAGCGCCGTAGCCTTGACGTCTATCTCAATCTGATCCGCTTCAAGCTCCGTCAGCGGCAAGTCATCGCCTTCAAAGCAGAGCGAATCCAACATTCCAGGAGTCTGAATGCGGAGTTTAAGGGGGCCAGCGGCTTGTCCCAAAGGCACCATATCAATGATATCAGCAGCATTTGGCATCAAAGCTTGAACTTGCTTGTTTGCAACGACATCCTCTTCTACTCGGCTTATAAAAACCATGTTGTCTTGTATTCTGAACTCATTATCCGCCGTCTTCGATCTGAATACTCGGGCAATTGCTGAGCTGAGCGACTCAAAATACGAGCTTTTCACAATGTTCATGTGCGCCGTTTGGAATGAGACGCCAGGAATTTCATTACGGACGACACGAGCAAGGCCAGTGACCATCTGACTGCTTGGACTGTCAAAGCCGACGATCCAGAATATCCTCTTGGCCTCTGTGATGAATGTTTTTAGGAATTCAAAGTCTCGTTCATTCATACCACTAAGCATCGGGCGTTCAAACTCTAGAAGAGAGACGCAAGGCTTTCCTTTCAGGGTCGAGGGATCAGATCCCCAGGAAAAGAAGCTTGTTCGACACGAATTCTTTGTCAAAGCTTCAGACAACTGCTGGCTAAAGGTGTAGGCTTTTGCTGAAAGATGCGCCGGTTGGATGATAACTATCTCCTCATTGTCATGGCTCGTGCGTGTGTCCACCGCAGCTCCTACGATGAGCAGCTCAGCCTGGCGTAGACAGGGATCGTCTACATCGGCTAACGTGAGATGCAATTTTAGACCATGCTGGGGCAGCAAAGGTGTCAACGAATGTTTTCTATGGCATAGCTTGTCAGTCTCAACACACGAAAGGCAAGAATGTATGCGTACACAGATCCTCCAGATCCTGTCAATATGGAAAGATACAAGCCAGGTTTGCTGATGTCTAGAACGCAAATGTACCCGCCTTCTTTCAGAAGATTTCTCGCATTTCTGAGCGCAATGTCAGGATGTTTCGTAGCGTTCGCGAGATCAAAGGCCAGAATAACATCGAACTTCTGATCTTGTAACTCTTGGGTCTCTAAACTTTTCTCGGAATCGAAAACGACGTATTCGACCCCGCTATTGACATCCGAAGGGTCACCCCTCGCTTCAACCAATGTATTGCCGTTCGGACATGCAACAGTGTATTGAGCGGTTTCCAGTAAGGCCTTAAGACCTGGAAGGTGCTTCAGCAGGGAGTTCGATCTGATAACCGCAGGATTTCCTGGGAGCTCAAGAATGGAAAGCCGTGGGCTGGTAAAATGAAGTAGTTGGAGGTACTAGATCTGTCAGTTTTCATAGATCAACGATGAGCTCGCTATACTCACCTCGCTCAGCTGCCTCAACAGGGATTTGATGGCTGCACTTGCCATGTAAAGCTCACTTTGAGGTTCCGTGGTTGTATTGTCGAGCCCAGATTTGTCTGCCGTGAGATGCGCTTTCAACTCAAGTGAAAGCTTCTCTGTATCATTGTTATCGTGCCCTACTGGGCGCATATGATTCAGATAATCCTGAGAAGAATGGTTCGAGTCTTCTACGAGCTTCTTTTGGGCCTGCATCCATTCCCAGAATTCTTTTTTCGCGGAAGGAACTGTATCAGCGGCTACGGTCTTCAGTGAGTTGCCGATGCAAGTGATTGCATTCACTTCATCACGCCCAATCAAGTCCTCGAGACCGCCCTCGCGGTCAAATCCACAAGCATTTCTGATCACTCGCTCAACTTCTTCGGCCGAAAGAAGCTGGATTGCCGGCTTCCACATAAGCTTACTACAGAGGCTCTTGGATCCCGCATTATCATCAGACGCTGAACTCGAACTTCCTATCGCCATACACGTGAAGCCGACGATATTTACCACCGGACCAGTAGTGTCTGCAGCGAACATTGTGATATCAGCCTTGAGTCCTTTGAAACCGTATTTTTCCGCATTTGAAAACCCGCTCATACGAGTCTCAGGCTGATATGGAATGTCGGCGGAAACGTAGACTTCCTCGATCGCTCTTGGTATCATGGCCTGTTTCATGTCACCTCCAACCCCTTGAATGGCCGCGAAAGCGCTGTGGAACATGGAATCGAGGGTGCCAGGGTGGATAATGTGTGGCCGATGGTTTGATCCATCCGTGGGTTTGGCCCCCGTTTTGGGGACATCTACCGCACAGAAGCTCTTACCTTCCCCGTTACGGATTTCTTTCACGTTTCTAAAGACCGGACCATATTTCAAACCAATCTTAACGAGATTTTGATAAAATTCTTCGGGCGAAATGTGTTGCTTGCACATAGAGGCTGCCTCGAGGCGTTGAAGTTGCAAATCGTCAGCTTCCAAATACCTTTCTAGGCTCATGCTTGAATTCTTGGCTTGTTCGTAGTCAATCACGAGGAGGCCGGAGCAATTTCGTTGAAGAGTCTCCGCGTCCGGTGATGTGGTGACCACGAATTCCATCCAGGTAGAAGCACTGTCTCGTGTACTAATGAAGTGCGGTCTTAATTGAATGACGCATTCAATGTCGGTGTCTTCTGAAATGACCAAAGCCGCAGTAAGCTGTACGTCCCGAAGCTGGAAGCCTGCGACCTTCCGATGAGGATCAGCAATTTGATAAGCGGCTTCAAAAACCATGGCTAAGAAACCAGCACCAGGGTAGACAATGGAAGATTCGATCTGGTGGTCGGATATCCAAGGCTCCTCATTCAGCCTAATATACTTTCTCCACGTGTACTCTCCCTGCGCAAATGAGGAGCTGGGTGCACCAAGAAGGCTAAGAGGCGGTTGCTTTCTGTTCCGAAATTCCCTTGAGAGTCGTGACTCTTCCCAGTAACCTTGTGAATGGTTCCAAGGATAGGAGGGCAGATCGACAAGCAGTTCAATATTCTCTTTGCCGCTCTCGTTGTTGACGGCAAGTGAATCCAATTGGCCACCCCGAGCAAATACAGCACCCGCGAGATCTAAAGCACTTTGAAGTCCATCATAGTCTCTTTTCAAGACGGTCTCATATGGTATGCCCTTGATACCGTAGCTCTTCAACGTCTGAGTTGATGGCCCTTGGAGCGCAGAATGAGGCCCAACTTCAATCAGCAGATCGACTGCATTCTCTTCCAGATGTTTACCATCATCCTGCATAGGACGCACCATATCATGGATTGCGGCGGCAAACCGTACAGGTGAGGTTAGGTTACGGACCCAATTGGCAGCTCCAAGCTCGTTTGGCTGGATTTGACGTCCAGTGACGCTCGAATGCATTCGACATTCGCCGGTCTGAGGTCTTGCTTTAATATCCCCAATGTATTCGAAGTAGTCCTGAGCGACAATTTGCATATGTGGCGAATGATAAGCAGTATCAACCTTCAACTTCCGTGCGAAAATTTGCATTTCTGCAAGTTTCGCAGCCATTTCATCAATGCCAGCCGTGTCACCCGATACCGTCACGCTTGAAGGCGAATTAATGCAAGCTATGACAATGTCGCCTTTTTTAGCTTGGGAAATCCACATCTGCGCTTGTTCGGGGGATGTCCCTACAGCCATCATGGATCCAGAGATGTCCGGAGCAGTATTCTTGAGAGCCGTGGAAACAACTCCTCGATAATGGGCTGCTCTCCACGCATCCTCCCGGGTCAGTGCCCCTAGGCAGTAAGCTGCAGCGATCTCACCGCTAGAATGCCCGGCGACCGCCACGGGAGCAATTTTCCAGGTTCGTAGGAGGTCTACTATGGCGATCTGCAGCACAGTGCAAAGCGTCTGGCTGAACTCGGCAAGATGAAGTCTGGACGAAGATTTACCTTTCATCAATTCTTCTTCCACCGACCACGAACATGAGCAAGCTGCTCTAAGGTATTCGTCCGCCGCTTGTATGCTTTCTCGAAAAACAGTATAGACCATCAACTCGACCCCCATCTTCGGCCATTGCGCCCCTTGGCCCGTGAAGACGAAGCCGATCCGAGGGTGATCGCGGGCTCTAGTTATTGATACATTTTCATCATCCCGCAAGTTCTCCCAAAGCTGCTGGATCGATGATGCCGTGATGCTTGTCCTCCACTGAAGCGTAGCCCTCCGACTGAGCGTGAAAGACAAATCTGCTAGATACGTCTGGCTGTTCAGACTCTTGTCGCCCAGTTTGTTCAACAGATGATTAGCCAATGCCTGTTTCGTACGCTTCAACCCTTCCTTGTCCTGGGCGCTGAATAAGAAGAGGCGAGGCATGACTTCGCGATCTTTATCGTTGAGGTTGTTTTGAGGCCTCTCGTCTCCGTTCACGTAGCCATTGGTGTAAGGCTTTACGTCTCCATTGGCGTAGCGGTTCATGGAACTCTTGGATCTATCATTCATGAAATCCTGAGTTGTACCGTTAGGTGTTGACTTCGCAATATAATCTGGCACAGAATGGGAAATCCGACTGTCAAGTCCAGAGAATCTAGTCTTGATTGGGCTGGAAGGATGACTATTGATTGAGCTCCTGCTCATCAATCCTTCACGTCCTGATACTTCAGTGTAATGCATTGCTTGGACTCCATGACTCTGCAAGTAATAATACGCGTCGTCGAGGATAGCATGCGCGTTTGTTCCCCCATAGCCAAAAGAATTTACACTGATCCTTCGCAGACCAGAGGTTGGCCATGGAGTCAAGGTAATCGGCACCTCCAGACCCCACTCCTGGAACTTGATTCTTGGATTTCCTTTCTTGTAATGGATTGTTGACGGGATCATACCGCATTCAAGTATCAAAACGGATTTGATAACCCCAGCCAAGCCCGCACACGCCTCCAAGTGTCCAATATTTGACTTCACGGAGCCTATGTAAAGTGGATCACTGGAAGAACGCTCTTTGGAGATTGTCTCAGACAGAGCCAACGTCTCTTCTGTGTCGCCGGCCTGGGTACCGGTGCCGTGAGCTTCTACATATCGCGTGTCTCTGAAACCTAGCCCCGCGGCAGAGTACGTATCTCTAATCAACGTCGCCTGGGCTTCTGCACTGGGGAGGGTGAAACCTTTGGTGTGTCCGTCCTGATTACTCCCAGTACCGCGAATGATTGCACGGATAGGGTTCCGGGCCGCAATCGCGTCGTCGACTCTTCTCAGTACAAGGGCGGCAATGCCTTCGCCACGACCATAGCCATTGCCGGATTCGTCAAAACTTTTACATTTCCCATCTGGTGAGAGAAAGTGCTGATTGGAGAGATACATGAACAACTCCGGATTCCAGATAAGGTTGACCCCTCCGACAATGGCCATATCTGACTCTCCAGTGCGTAAGCTTTGGCAAGCCAAATGCAGGGCGACCAGACTCGACGAGCAGGCTGTGTCCAAGCTGAAACTTGGGCCTTTCAGGTCGAATAGCCAGGAGATGCGATTCGCCAATGACGTCTTATTAGTCCCGCTGAAGGTGTAGGTCGGTGCCCTATCGGGATCTCTGAATATCATATCCCGGTAATCGCTACTAGAATGGCCAATGAAGACCCCAGTCTTCGATCCGGCAACATCCTGAAGAGACAGCCCTGCACTCTCAAGTCCTTGGTAAGCGACTTCTATCATCATCCGGTGCTGAGGGTCCATGGAGCCCGCCTCTGCTTTCGACAAGCCAAAGAAACTTGCGTCGAACTTTGTTAAATCTTGCTTTAGTAGGTGAGCCCCTCTGGTAGTACTTGTGTGTACGTTGCCTGAAGTCGAATGGAAAGCATCGACATTGAATCGACTTTTCGGTATCTCCGACCAAGCCGCTAGAGATTCAATGACGTTAGCAAGTCTTTACACCCAGACGCATTCACCATCTTGCACTTACATTTACCATGGCAAATTGACTCCCAGAAATTACCAAGGCTATCCGCGTCACCAGGAAAACGACATGACAAGCCCGTGACCGCCATCGAATGGCCATCGCGTCTAGCTTGGGCCGACATAACTAGATGTGTGGGAATGATCTCTTAGGAAAGTATTGAAACTTTAGTGATAAAACGATTGGAGCTGACCACACCAAGCAAGGTCCTATTTATTCATGCGGCGACCTTGAGGTCAGTATCTATTTAAAAGAAGATGCTGCACAAAGAAAACGCAGACTACATGAGTATATGGCCAGAGGTCCACATCTTCAGATATTGTACTTGGCAATTCCCAAGGAGCAGCAGCACGTGATGATCGCAGACAATGAGAATGCAAGGATCTGGAAGACGCTTGGGATTTCAGTTTCATTCGTGATGGTCTACGAACGACTGTACCTCTCTAAGTGTAATACTTCGGTGTTTTCGGCTCATTTTTCGCAATTCGGAGCCAGTCGATCGGTTCCCACGCGAGGCGGTTTGCGTTCACATACAGTAAGCATGATTACTGCGTTACAGGCCACCAAACTCAGAACGCGCCTGGTCCTTGCATAGTATGGAACGAGCGCTGAATCGAATGTGATTTGGAATTTGGAACCTCGGTACATTTTTGTGGTAAGCACACAGGGCTCAAAATTCGCCGAGCCCTCAGAAATCACCGTAAATTTCGACGGCACCCGCACTCCTTGGCCCTGATAATTGCAAGTCCGTGTGGTGACTGATTAAATGTGTCCCTTCATGAAGCGCAAGCCTGAATCATGAAGACACCTTGATCCTTTCCGTGCTGTGGTTGAAAATGCTTGCCGAGAATCAACTTCTCGATGTGTTCAACATCATTGCCACAGAAATCGGAGTCACTAAGGATGAAATATACGACACCGATGACTTCTCAGACCTCGGGCTTGACGATGTCTTATCGAGATCAATCATCGGACGGATCAAGGAGCAACTCAGTCTGGACCTACCCCCAACCCTGTTTCGGACTAACACAAGCGCCACAGAAGTTCGGAACTATCTCAAAGAGCATAATGAGGTCAGAAGCCAGGATGCGCGTGGAGGAAGCTCCGTTCAAGATCGAAGCATCGAAACAAACCATCAAAATCTGGGCCACCATCAGCCTCGACCCATGAAGCAGAGAGCTCCACTGTCCATCGTCTTACAAGGCCGACCTTCGACAACACAGAAGACAATCTTCCTCCTCCCAGACGGCAGCGGATCGGCAATGGTGTACTCGCAGTTTCCACAGATTTCCGACTCGGCATGCGTTGTCGCATTCAATAGCCCTTTTCTCATCAACTATGATGGGACTTCGATCTCGTTCAATACCTCGATTGAAAATCTATGCCTCGTGTGGGTCGAAGAAATCCGGCGACGACAACCTCGGGGGCCATACATATTAGGAGGGTACTCTGCGGGCGGGTACTACGCCTTCGAGGTAGCCAAGCAGCTGAGGCGTGAAGGAGAGAAGGTGGAGAAGCTAGTGTTGATCGATTCGCCATGCCGAGTGGAGTTTGGGGCGCCGCAGACGGAGGCGATACGATTTCTGAGCGACCATGGAATGTTGGGAGATTGGGGTGCAGCAAAGAAGACGCCCGATTGGTTTGTGAGGCATTTCCAAGGCACAATCGATGCTGTCGAGAGGTACACGCCGAAGATGATGGGTGGAGAGGGGGAGACGGATGCGGCGGAGATGCCGGAATGCTTCGTTATTTGGGCGACAAAGGGGATCCTTGAGGAGGCCGATATCGACCCTGCTGAGACGGGACTAGATTTGAGTGTCAATATTACGAAGTTCATGCTCGGGGGAAAGAGGGAGACGGATTTTGGCTTGCATGGGTGGGACCGAATCTTGCCGGGAGCCATGATCTGGGAGACCAAGGTGCCGGGTCATCATTTTTCACTGGTCCACCGGCCAAATGTAGGTCTCATATTTTCTGTTTTCGAAGCGTCGAAGGTTTCGGGACTCAGTTTGCTAACATCATATTCAGTGTAATGCATTTCGAGCAATCCTTCGGGACATATTAGAAGATAAGGCAGGTCAAAGACGATGTGCGTGGCAGCTTCGACAGTCGGTATGATTGGTTCCATCATCGCACTGGGCTCCTGTGGTACAATTCGTGCTTTGAGTCCTGCACTGGTCCCATGAGCTCAAGTATGGCCTGAACTAAGTCATCCCTGATGTAGCAATCATGGTACGTCGAGAAGTGGTGGGGAGATTGTCCCAGTAATGTGCGTTAATGCACACACGAGTAGCGTTGCAGGGTCAATAAATGTGGAGTAATTGTCCGATTTCGGCGGATATAAGACTGGGGTGGTCTCTGGGACGAGGCAGTATTCGTGGCGCCGAAAAGGTTGACTTGATCTAAAGTGTAGAAGCGTTGTGCTTTGCAGTACCTAGATCTTAAGATGTTCTTTGCTATCAGCCCTGGGCGTGTCGCACATGCGGCAGCGTCAGGTGGGAGCGATATGTCAGTGTAGCGTGAACAGTTCTCATCGTTCGAGTAAGGCACTGTGACGGATCCAACCTTTGGCCCAGCCTTGGGCACATCCATCAACAGATCAGGCCTAGAGTAGCCCTGCCGAGGCTAGCCCTACGGACTAGCGTGCCAAAGACGTAGAGTTCTACTTGATTCTTAAACACCTATGCAATCCCTACTATTCTACATCGTTAGAACTCCATTCACACATAGTCACAAATATCATTCTTGATCCAAACCTATGACCGTGACAAGCACCGTGATTACAGGTGGAGGCTGAATCTTTTTCAACAGATGGCAGTTGCATGGGAAAGCGCAATGCTAGATGAGATATTTCCAGCTCTATCGGCGGAAAAGAAGAGAGTCATGTCTAGATATACTAGCAGCACTGTGTGTGATAGTGTGGTCGACCTACGTTCCTGCAATTCGCGAGATGTTCCATCGACATCAGAGTTTCGGGGTGTTCCTCGCCCAGGGTTCTTCTGTACGCGTCCGTCACCCATTCCATCTGCAAACTCGACATCAGCATTACTTACTTGGGGCAATAAATAGGATTGAAAGATGAGCTCAGGATTGGAGACATCGTGCCTTGTCAAGTACTCCCAAAACCGTAAAAGCTAGGCACATTGCCAGACGTGTACGTACCAGGTGCAGTGACTTCTGTTGTTGACCGACACCGGCATATATTCTGGCTAGCGAGTGCGCCGATTGTATTGTCTTGGGATCCTCTTGGCCTAGAACTCTACCACTTGCTTTCGTCTGTCGTTCTGCTAGTTCAAGCGCCTCCTGTGTTTGACCCATGTCGAAGTAGCTGCTCGCGAGAGTGTACATCGATCTAAGAGTGTCGGGATGCTCCTCACCTAGGGTTTTCTTGAACGCGTCTACAACTTGTTCCAGAAGTTGCAGCGCTTCCTCCTGTCGATCTACCTCATTGTACCGATGGGCAAGACTGCGCATGGATGTAAGAGTCTCAGGATTCTCCTCACCCCAAATTTCCTTGTTCGCTCTCACCACCTGTTCAGTCAGCTGTAACGCGTCCTCCTTTCGACCAACATAGCTATAGCTCATTGCAAGATTCGACATTGCGATGAGAGTGCTTGGATCCTCCTCGCCTAGGGTTCTTTGTCTCGCTTTCACCACTTTTTCAAATGCCTGTAATGCTTTATGTGGTTCACCCAGTGCATGATACTCACAACCGATACTGTGTAACGATTCGAGAGTCTCCTCGTGTTCCTCGCCCAGTTTCTTCTTCTTGACTTCCAACACGTTTTCCGTCATCTCTAGCGCTTCCCGTTGCCGGCCCATTTCACTATAATAGATCGCGAGATTAGACATCGACATGAGAGTTTCCTCGTGCTCTGCACCGAGAGTGCTCAGATTTATCTCATTTATTCGTGTTGTGATATATATCGCGGCCTGTCGTCGACCCGCGTCACCGTATACTCGTCCAAAATTAGCAGCTATGACCTGACAATCATGGCCTGCGTTGTGAAGTTGAAAGATCTTATCAATTCGATCGCCGAGGCAAGCATCAATATGCGGTATAAGAAACATTCGGTACTGGTTGTCCGCCGTATGAAGTGAAGACGGTACCGAAAGGGCTATCGTCGAAGTAGCCTGTGACCATATCGTTTCCTGTTCTGAGGCACTCAATCGATCTCGAGCCCATGTGTGCACGAGCGGATGAATGAAAATCAAATCGTCCTTGTCGCGGCTGATGAGGGAGAAGGACTGTAAAAGCGAAAACGCTACCCGAAGTGGGTAGGGTTCCCACTCCTGATCCAATTGACGGAGTACAATGTCCACTTGATGTGAGAGCATCCAGCCCGAGGACATTCCTCTTTGCATCCTTTCCCATGATCTACAAAAGATCTCTTCGGATATTCCATCATGGTGAAAGAAGCTGAAAACATTGAGGAGTTCAAGAGCATCTCGCCCAACCTCATTCGACATCTGCTCGATCATTTTCCGTGAAACCTCCCAAGTCGTGTATACCGTGTATGGATACTCATCCTCACCTTGCACAGCTCTTTGACTTAGCAATTCTCGCCGACGCCGAGAGTATACTGCACAGTATTCCTCCATGCTGCAAAGCCGTTTTCGTATTACCGCTCCGGCCTGTATGATCGCTAGCGCCAAGCATCCCAGAGTTGCAACAACCGTTTCGGCAGTGTTCCGCATCGACGCGTCGGATAGATCCTCGACTCCGGCCGTCCTAAGAATCAGTGTAATAGCTTCGTCGGTCGTCATCGCACCCAGCTCCCATGACCCGATAGTAGCATGGACTTTACATTCAGGGTTTCGAGTCGTAATCAGAATGATCCCTCGATTGCCCGCTGGGAAGTAACGAGAGATATCCAGGCAAGGATCATCGGCGTTATCTAGGATTATGATCCAAGGCTCAGTCGTATTCGATAAGCATCGCTTGACCACGCTGACATTTAGTTCTAGCTTGCAGACTTCGGCAATGTTCAGGAAGCCTCGCTCGAGACTCTCTGGACTGCTCGCATCGACCCAAAAGATGCCCCAGAATCTATGACCCTCATCAGTTCACCGATTTTGGACGGAGATGAAGCCCGTACTCTTCTCGATGGTCTTCGGTAAACTTAAGGCATATTTGCGACTTGCCCGACCCGCCTAGTCCATGTATAACAAATCTTTTCTGCTGACGCTTTGAGTTCGCAGAGCTGGCCGGTAGGCAGCTGGTTTGTAGTCGTTCCAAAATGTCTTCTCGACCAGTGAAGAAGGCGCTAGGACTGCGTGGCACCTCGAAGTGCTTATTGTGGAATCGAGAAGAGGAAGGATCCGAATCTACCATGAAATCTGAGTCAGCAGTATGATTTAATGTAGCAAGCAGCTTCACATACTCATCGCGGGACCAGCATGGTAGTTGTCTGATACGAGCAGTCAGCATTGCACGCCATTGCTACGCTCTCTGGCCGCAACCTACCGATATGGTACGTGTCCCCGAGCTGGGCTTTAGCACTGTCGCTGATGTGTACTTGTCGAAAATGATGACCGGGCCGAGAAGAGAATGCATCTTCCGGATCGCGATTGGCCATGATACAGTCTATCAACCGTACGGGCGAGCAAACATTTAGGGGCGAATAAGGTCGAGCAAGGTTCGATAATGGAGGACGAGCAACAAGTTGTACTGAGCTGCTCAAGTGGGGTAGTGGTGGAATGTGCTGACGGTCCTGCAGCTAGATAATAGCTGTCGCTTCACATGTCCCCAACAGATCTCACTCGAGAATTCTATACGCAAGCTACAACGACCTCATCATCAAGACTATTCAGACATCTTCCACCATTCTACCTTACCGAATTGACAATGGCGGAGCCTTTTGGCATTGTCGCTGGAGCCATCAGCGTCTCAGCTGCCTTTACCGCGTGTGTCGATTGCTTCGGCTGCATCCAATTTGGCCGTCACTTCGGACGAGACTTTCAAACGGATCAACTATCTCTCAGTTGCGCCAGACTCCGTCTGACACGCTGGGGACAAGCCGTCGACATCTACAATGATCCGAAACTCGGCAAGCCGGACGCTACCGCCACCGAGATCCAAGCCGCCAAAGACACGTTGTTGCATATTCTTGCACTGTTCGCGGACTCGGAGGACATTTCGAACAAGTACAAGCTGGGCGCCAAAGCAGGCGAGGATTTGGCCCTCTTGTCTGCAACGGATATGGATCCCGCGGTCCTGGCGCTGGAGAACAAGATGAAGCAGCTCGCGGTGAAGCGGCAGAAGGGAACTCGTATCTTGAAGCTTACTGGATGGGCTCTGTATCATAGGTTCGAGTTCAGACATCTTGTTCGAAGCATTCGATTCGGAATCGGAAGCTGACGTGCTTGGCTGTATATGGCAGAGCGGAACTCAAACGCCTGGTTGAAAACATTACTTCTCTGATTGACAACATTGAGATACTCTTTCCGCAACCTCAGGCCCAGATTTCGCTCGTCAGACAAGATGTCAAAGAGATCAGCGACAGGGTATCTCTCAAGCTGATTGAAGAAGCGGCTGAGCTTGTGGACAGCAGGCTTAAAAAGGCTGCAATGGAGTTGCTTACTGGGCATCAGTATTTGAATGTAGGGGTTAGAGGACAGGCTCATAATGGTGATGCATATGGTGGTGGCTGGAATGGGAATGTGGTGGGGAGGAATCATGTATATGATGGCGTGGAGGTGGGGACTGGTGGGAAGGCGTTGAATGGGAATAAATATGGCGGGAAGGACTTTTGGGACGAGTAGGTGGGGCAGGAGTGGCTGGCTTGGTTTTACGGAAGGTTTCTGGTTTCTTTGCAGGTGGATATCTGGGTGGTGAAAACTGCGCGCTTGGATGTTGTAGAGGGGGAATGGATTAGTCTGCTTGTGAGGAACGAGAAGGAAGTTCAGACTGGGGGCAGGTCTGTGATTGCTATCTCCTCACGCATTGTCCGTGCAGCAGGACTGGGTGACGGGGTTCTGCTGCAATTTCTGAGTAGACCGAGCTCTATTTGGGACCAGAGCGGGTATCTGCGGAATGTCGCATTAGGAAGATAGTGCTGATACGGGCATGAACAAACAACTCCCGCAAGAGTACACCTTGTCGTCCATAAATAGACAAAAAGTGAAGACATATGCTCTCTTCAGATGTCGAAAACGGAGGGGGCCCATGAGGTTTTCCATCTTGATCGGGCTGTAACACCCATATCATAGGCAATCTTTTGATAAGGTACTCCATCATATTCACGGAAATCCCTGGACACTACAACATACTCATAGAATGTTCCGAGGTTTCTAGAATATTAAATCTCTATTGTACTGTTATAGGACCTTACTATCATAGAATCTCGCTGGCGTAAATCCTTACTGACGACGTGGACTCTCATTGGCGTAAATCCTTGCTGACGTGGACTCTCGCCGGCGTGGACCCTCGCTATTTCAGGGTAATCACCCCTAGGAAGCTCGCATAAAGCATATTCTTTCGGACCAAAATTTGCCTATGAGACGAGTATTACGGCCCAATCAATGTAATAAATATCTATGGTTATCCGTCAAATCCATGAACATTAATGACCCACGAGGGTGACGCAACACTAGGCTGATTCCGGGCTCCGACTGAATTCCACTCTGGCGAAAGTACCGCTCGGTGCTGATAGACTGGGGGGGTTCTCAGTCTTTTGTAGGCCAGCGTGCGGGTCGAAGCGGTCGTTTTGTTAGCTCCTCTTGTGATAGACTCGTTGGTGAAGATCAGAGGTATCTTCTCGGCATCGTATCCGGTATACTCCCTGACAATGACCGTAATGTTTCCGGTTATGCTGGTAAAATGTCCATACTCCGTGAAGGTGACGGCAATGAAGGTGACGGCAAAGGTGAAGGCAATAAAGATGGCGGCAAGGATGGTGACGGCAAAGCTGAGCGCACTGAAGGTGACGGCAATTCTGGATTGCCCATACTCGGTAAAGGTGACTTTTCACTTCTGGATAAGGGTTCTGATGCTATAGGTCGCGAAGGATTGGTTTTCGGCGCCTCTAGCAGCATGGGGAGTCTTGTCTGGTGTCGTCGAAAGCGGCTTTTAGCCCAGAAGTCTCTTCCTTTACGAAGTAGATTGTGAGAGACCTTCTCTTGTTCGAGGTGGGTATGCGGGCTTGGGACCATGGACTTCTGCACGGGGGTGGCCTTGACCCTGCTTGGTGGAGGGAACGTGTAGCCAAGATCTTTCATATCCCGTCCTGATTCCGAAGTTATAGGGCTAGCAACCTTTGTTATCGGAGGTTGGATCTCGTCGCTGGTCATCTCCGGGAGAGGAAAGTCACCCGACGGCGCTGATTTTCTGTTCGATTCCTGTATCGACTTCATTGGCTTCACTTCATTCCATCTCTGATCAATGTCGGCTATCAGATCGTCAGGCAGATATCCTCTGGAGGCACGCAGATTGTCAGGTGAAACACCAGGATCGTCTTTACTCAGTCGTCTTAATTCGCAAAGCACATGATAGGCGTTGGTATAGCGTTCTTCATGTACTAGTTCATTGACAAAAGCTAAAATCTCTTGAATCGTCCACGATATTGTTTGCCATTCGTGGGGAACATGTTCGCGCTCCTGAAGCTCGCGGAAAAGATCGATTGCTGTCGCTGATGCATTATACCATTCTTGGAGTTGCGATTGTACGTTAAGTAGCCGCGACTTTAACGCTATACGTGTTGATCTGATGAAGGCATCTCGCATCAGGTGAATGGTTCCAAGAACGATCAGGATTATCTTCCTTGCTTCGACGAAATTGCCTTTAGCGATGTAGCAATCCGAAAGGAGCGATCCAATGAGTAGCCGAAACTCTCCAAGTTCTCCAGACCGTTTCCACACGTCGAACTTGTCTCTAGAGAGTTCGTTACTTCTTTTTGATAACGTCTCCCACGTCATCGATAGCCAATGTTCTGCTTCTGTCCATTGTCCCAACCTTATTCTCACCGTCCACAGCTCCACGTGATACCTCCAGATCGGTACCTCGGGCTCAATTTGCTCGTAGTAGCGGATACCTGACGAAATGAAATAGTCCGCAAGTCGCAAGGAGCCAGTACGAGCAAGATAGTATCCACAAGACAGGTGATTTTCTTGTGGCATTTCAATCAGCTCATCGAGCGCTCTGAGTGTGACAAGCACGCAGCACAAAGCCGCCCTCTCTATAGGAGTTCTAGATATCAGCGCTTTGTCACACCACTTTCTTGCAAGTCGCACAACTTCGTCAAAGGATTCTTTATCCTGCACTCTCCCTGTAGTGTTCAACAATTCTGCCAGAGCGAATCCAACCATTCCCCAAGCCTTGTAGCTCATTAAATCCTGCTCACGGATGACTTCATGTATCAAAGTCATTGCCGCTCGAAGCATAGTCTTCATCTTCGGGTCTCCTGGTCGGGTGGTTTGTTGCGACTCGGTTGCTTTGAACTCTACTAGTTGTAACATGACACGCCTTTCGAAGTATAACGGTATGTTTGATTGACTATAGCGGGCTGTGCGGTCCTTCACAAACTCCATCATTTCTTCGTCCTCTTGCTGACATCGATGGCTAAAGACTTGTAGTGCCACACGGTCGAATTGTTCCCCAACAATATCGAGGTCCACTTCTTTCTTACCAATCAGTCGGAAAATGTGCTTTAAGGCGACGTGTGCATGATAATAAAATATCTCTCTGTAACGCTCCGCCAACGGGTGTACGTCCTTGTCGGGCATCTGCGAATAAATCGCCAGTAGTTCTTGACAGAATTTCGTTTCATTGACTCTGTTGTAAATACGATCTGACTCAACACACCATGATCGGCTATCTGTGACCCAATCTTGACCTATATTAGGTGAAGATTGATCCACATCCTTGACCGTTACAGCACCAAAATGAACAAAATTTTCTTCCACGGGTTGAAGGCATTTGGGTGCGAACACTTGTAAGAATTTCCAAAACTGCACTTTTCTTACTGGCAGATCGGCAACCTCACGCTGGCCGCTGTGAGACCAGTGCGGGTATCTACAGAACGTCGCAACAGGAAGATTTGTCGCAATAGGAACATATGCCTCAGGAGGAAGATCTAGTGCTGATACGAGCATGACCAATTCTCGCAAGAGTACACCTTGTCCTCCATAAACAGACAAAAAGTGAAGAAATATGTTATCTTCAAATGTCGAAAACGGAAGGATCCAAGATTTCCCATCAATATGTATGACCAGGCCGCCCGGAAAGGGCCCAGCAGCATCTAGTGACGCAGCCATGATTCATTTCCTCAAGTCAGACTACTAGCGTTTAAGAGAGTTTTCGCCGATGGCAGTGTGTATCGAGAGAAAGAGGTCGAGGTTGAGGTTGAGGTTGACAGGATTCTTCCAGCTGGAAGGCCAACCTTGAGGTGCGACGGAACCTTCCATCCGGCGCTACTCTAGTTAGCGTATTCATAAACGTCTGGAATGCTTGGCATTGCGCAAGATCGCACACCACACCCAAATTTGTACTGTAAAGTAGACAGCCAGCAACCCCAAGCAACCCCAATCAACCAACATCAAGCA